>QJNU01000978.1:0-20202 GCA_004154915.1 Monosporascus ibericus | reverse complement strand
AGAGAAAACTGTATCAGAACGCATAAAGTAAGCTCCCTTCAGGAGCTGATCAAACCAAGCCAAGGCCCAGCTGTTTGATCACCTTCAGCTGGGTCTGACAGGTTTATGTTGGCAGTAGTGTCGTGGGAAACTGAGCAATGGGGTAAACAATAGTCACGTCTGGTAATAGCAGATTGTCAAAGGTAATCTGGGTAACCAAGTTGTATTACAAGCTGGTGATCTATCTAAGCTATGGTAGTAACGAGCGTATATATCTTCATCTTGGCTCAAGGTGCTCAAACGGCTCAAACCCTTGAGGTCGTCGAGTCTCTTAAGCCCGCATGGCGACTCAAGGAACTCAAGGAGCTTGGCGCGTTGAGTCCTTTGAGCCCGTCACGTGACCCATCGGCTTGGGTCGGGGCTGACCCTTTGGAAGACCCGACTGTTTGTGTTGCAGCCAAGACCGCTAGGTCATAACAATAAGGTAATCCATATACGACATAACTCCGATTCTTTTGTTACAGGAACAAGGGTTCCTGTTGAGACTTGCCTTTGAGGACTAGCGTGGGGCTGCCACGGCTAATCCTCGGTTGGGAGGCTTGGCCTCCTAAAGCAGTGATCTAGTTGATCTAGGTGATCTAGGTGATCTGGACTAGATCACGTAGATCACATAGATTACATAGATCCACGATACACTTATTGAAAGATAGTTGGATATATAATGAACCGGTTTCCTATATAAATAGCACTTACTTAGTTTCGCTCCTTAACTATCAATCTAAGTTTTCAACTGGAGGCAACTGTACCGTTCTCTAATTAAGGGAAAAGTCTTTAAATCTTTTTAACGAACAGACCCTTAATAAATCATCCTTCGCCCTATTATTACCTGCAAATCAAGACCCTATTTCGGATACTGCTCATACTTCTAGGTGGATGTATAACAGGTTCGTTACATTTTGATAATTCCTTAACCAATAACCGACGGATAATTTTAAGCCCAATTAGGTATAAGCTCTCCTGAACTTAGTAAAGATAATATTATAAAACGACGTTCAAAAGACAGATAATATACCCGATCCCCGTTATAAGCCAGTAAGGGATTAGTAACCAGATTAAATAAAATACCCCTTATCGAAAAAGTTCTTTAATTAATAAATAATATTATGCCTCTTATAACCCGTAACAAAGGAGAACTTTTTTATTCCCAAACCTAGCGTTTAACCCCGGCTCCAAAGGATATTATTAAGGTTTAAGGAGACTCGGAAAAGAAAGCAGAACTAAAGGTTTAGAAACCTCAGGGCCAGAAAGGAAAAAAGAAAGAACTCTCCCCTAAAGAGAAAATGGAAATCCTTTTGCGTAAAATCCAGGGCCTAGAAAGAAACAGAAAAGAAAGACCCCAATCCCCCAGAAAAAGGATGGCTTAATTTACCCGAGGAATGGAGGAAAGAACCTTAGTACCCCTATTATTCGGCCTTAATCGGTACCGCGAATCCACTATCTCACCTTCCAGCTACCACGGAATGCCGGAAATCAAGGGTTATAAGCCAATTACCCCAAAGCCTTATGACGGAACTATAGATATAAAAGGATTCCTCGTCCAAGTTAGAACTTACCTTAAGTTTTATTAGAGTTTCCTAACGGAAAACTATTAAAGGTGATAGCCATCTTCCAGCTGCTTGCTAAACGAGTTCTCCTATAGTTCGAACCCATTATAAAGGATTACTTAGAGAATTACCTTAAGGAATTTTTAAATATTACCAATTATATCTTTAGCGATTACCGATACTTCGAAAACCGAATACGAACTATGTTTGGAAATTTAAATAAGGAACAGTATGCGGTAAAATAATTACACCTCCTTTATTAAACCAAGTTAACTGTAAAATATACGACAAAATTCAACCGCTTGGCCGCAATTTCTAATTTACCCGAAAGCGCGTTATTTTATCCCTTTTACGATAACTTAAAACCTTAAGTTAAAGATAAGATATACATGGTACCTAAGACAGGATCCTTTAAGGAGTATACCGATAAAGCAATTATTATTAACCGACGCACCTTTAACCGGTACCTTAAGAAAAAAGGAATAAATAAACGTAATAACGATAAAAGTTTTAGCAGCTGAATTAAGAAGAATAAAGGCAAGCCTTAAAAGGAAGCCAGCACCGTTTCGAAAAAGCCTAAGAAAAACAAGTCCGACATAGAATGTTTTAACTATGGTAAGAAAGGACATTTTAAAAGCAAGTGCCGCTTTCCCCCAAAAAGGAACTCCAAAAAGGGAAGAATTCCTTAACCCTAAAAGAAAGCCAAAGCGGCTGAATAAGAAACCGACAGTAAGGCAGAAGAGGAAGAGAAAAAAGTTAGTCTAATTTCCTTCCAGCCAGAATTCACTATCGCCATCACCATTATCCAGAACGACATCCCAGAGTACGAGGATTATCTCATTTGCCAGGATTCTAAGGCCAGAGCCTGTAAATATTACCCCGGACAGATAATTTCCAGGATAGCCATAAAGTTAGGATGCCTCTGCCATCTTGATATATCTTAATATAAGATGTACGACGAGAATGGTTAGTTTCGACCCGACGTTAGTAACCACGGACAATTATCTCCGGAGCTTTATAAGCTCCCCGAATGCATAGTATATACCAAACCCCGAACAAACTAACATAAGTTATTGCACTTTACCGCTTGTTATATCGACGATTGTCTCGTACATTTCAGAGCCAAAGAAAATAATAACTTTTAACCTGGATAAAACGAAAAGATACTTACTAATCCAGATAACGAGTATAAATGTACAGAAACTTCCCGATGGCCAGAATACCCCAGGTCTTGTTATTTACATCCCGAATTAGCATAAAGTCAAAAGGCCATATCGCAAGGATGCTTATGTTACTCCCCAATACTATGTATTTAATATGAACTCCTAAATGTGGGAACACCTCCTTCGGAGGTCCGCACCTCTGACCCCATAACTCGAAGGATGCAAGACCAAAGGTCGAGCCCAAAGAAAGCAATCATCCTCGAATGCCAGTTCGACAAAAAGAAGTGGTACAAATGCATAAATAATTATTATATTAAGCACGCTGCAAAAAAAGCCCGAGAATGGAAACGCCTCCTCGCAAGCAGATAACAACAGACAAAAAACGCCAAAAGCCCTCGAAACTAAGGCATCGAGAAGCTCCAACTTATAAGACCTTATATGAAGTAACAAAAGGACTACGCAGCCAGATCGAGATTCCTCTTTAATATAAGAACAAAACGCTTAAGGCCATAATCGATTCAAAGGCTAAAGGCAACTTTATCTTTCCCGCGGTAACAAAGAAACATCAGATTTTTTTGGAAATATAAGCTAAAGTCCTATAACTTACGCATAATGGACGGAAGCTTATCCAAGTATAAGAACGGACGAGTTTTGCAAAAAACTAAAAAACTTCCCGTTTAGATCCAAGGATATTAAGAACGAGTTTCGTTGGATATTGCCGACATTTCCAAACATAATATTATCTTGGGAATACCGTAGCTCAGAACCAGCAATCCACATATTAACTGGAAATACCAAACATTTTCTTGGAAAAGCAATAAGAAACTACCCGAGGAAAACGAACGAGAAGTTTGCTATATCATCAAAGAGGTACAAGTGCCAGATTAAGCCGGAACAGTACCACCTGAATATCGAAAATTCAAAAAATTATTTAAGGACAAAGAAAATTACAAGTTACCATTACATGGTTAAAAGGATTACCGAATACCTATCAAGGAAGGATATTATCCTAAACTCCACAAAATTTACCACATAAACTTTAAAAAATTAAAAGCTTTATGGAAGATTATTTAACTCGATCTGAAAAAAGGATATATTCGATCTTTTGATTCTTTTGCTGGATACCCCGTTCTTATGGTATTAAAGATTAAAGACGGAAAGCAAAAAATTAACGCAAACGGAGACTTAGTTTTCAGAAAAGTTATCGATTACAGATAGTTAAACGACATTACGATTAAGAATGGATACCTTTTAACTTTTATGAACATATTTAAAAAAACGCTAATAAAGCTAAATGGTTTACTGCACTTAATTTTCGAAACGGTTATTACCGTATCAAAATAGCTAAAGGAAAAGAATGGAAAACGGAATTTAGAACGATATACGGACTTTACAAATACCGAATAATGCCTATGGGATTTACCAATATTCCCGCTAGTTTTTAACGCCTAATTATAACCACCTTACGAAAGTATTTAGATAAGTTTATATTCGTTTACCTCGATAATATTCTTATTTACTCCGAGACTTTGAAGGAGCATAAACAGTATATGGTTTAAGTATTTCAAACTTTAAATAAGGCAAATATCCGAGTTAACCTAGCCAAAAGCGTATGGCATACATAAAAGCTAGACTTTTTGGGATATATACTTACCCCCGGCCAAATTCAAATTTAACGCTTTAAGATAAAAGCAGTTAAGGATTGGCCCATTTCCGATAAGGCGACCGTTACCGATATCCGACAGATCTTAGGATTTACGGGTTACGTATAAGGCTTAATTAAGGGATACGAAGATATAGTTAGATTATTGACGAAACTTATTACCAAGGAGTACGTTGGTAAAGAATTTGAGCTCCTAAAAAAAGCGAAAAAGGCGTTCCAGATCTTAAAGGACGTAATTACCAGTAGACCCATAATGAGATTACCTAATACAAATAAAAAGAAGCGCCTGAAGACGGATGCCTCAGATTACGTATTAGGTGCCGTCCTGAAATAACTAGAGGATAACGATAAATGGTACCCAATGGCCTATTACTTAAAGGCATTCCGAAATGCAGAACTTAGATACCTAATCTACGATAAAGAACTGCTAATAATTATTAACGCTCTTAAGGAATAGGAGCCGTTTTTTAGCGGAACCAAACAACCTTTCGATATCTACTTTGATCATAAAAACCTTACCCGATTTATGAAGGTATAAGAACTAAATAAACGATATAAGACTTGGATAATTTTCCTATTAAGGTTTAACTTTAAAATACATTATATTAAGGGAAAAGAAAATATCCAGGCGGATATTTTTAGTCGTAAAGGCGATTATAATCCCACAGTTTCCAAACGAAGCATGCAGATGTTACAATATAACAGGGATGGCACTATATAATTATGCAAGATTTTAAAGAAACTAATACCTGAATTTTTAACGAGGTTTCGAAGTTCCTACGATATAAACGAAAAAAAAGAGGTTTAGCAGCTAAAGGGATAGCCAAAAGACCAGCTATTGTACCGTAGCAAGATCTACGTATCTAGGGATTAATACGAACAATTTGTGAAAGAATTTTACGAAGACTTATTGCATGGATATTAAGGAATCTTTAAGACCATCCGACGGTTGTAGGAGAAGTACGACTTCCTAGAACTGCGCCGAGTAGTTAAAAAGATCGTTAAGAATTGTAACATCTGTAATAAGGCCAAAGCAGTACGCCATAAGCCCTATGGACTGTTGCAACTTACCGACATTCCTGATAAGGCATGGAACATTATAGCTTGGGATTTTATTATTAGCCTTTCTTTATCTAAAGACCTAATTATTAGAGTCGAGTACGACGGAGTCTGGGTGATCGTTGACAGATTTACCAAATACGGGTATTTCTTACCCTTTAAAGGAATTGCAACGGTAGAACAATTGGCTTATGCATTTATCCGATATTACCTCGATAAATACGGAGTACTAGAAAGGATTATTTTTGATCTAGATAAGCTTTTTATATCTAAGTTTAGCATCAGCTTTTTTAAACGGATAAGTGTTAAGCTTAAATTTTTAACAGCTTAATATTTATAGATAGATGGTTAAACGGAACGACTGAACTAGATCTTGGAATAGTACCTCCGAAGTTATGTTAATTACTAGCAAGATAATTAGGTAAAGCTGTTACTATTGGCATAAGTAACTTATAACACGTTTATTAACGAAGATATGGGCGTCTTCTTCCATATAGCTGTGTACGGATATAAGGCAGTGACCTAACGACTAAAGTAACCAGTATATAAGATTCTTCTAATTACCATTATAACTCCCCGAGCAGAGATAATGGTAACGGAAATCAAGATGATATAATCCCGTTTACAAGCCGAGTTGCGTTTTCTCCAGCAAAAAATAGCCCAGTACTATAACAAAAAGAGAATTCAGGGATTAATTTTAGCGAAAGGAGATAAGGTTTATCTGCTACGCTAGAGACAAAACGTAACGTCGAACATCTTATAAATTAAGACCAAAAGGCCTAGCGATAAGCTTGATTTTAAGAAACTTGGTCCGTTTAAGATTAACGAAGTTATTTTCAAAACTAACTACCGACTGTTATTACCTAAGATAATAAAGATATACCCTGTTTTCCACATTTCCTTGCTTAAACCAGTACTTAAGAACGCCCCGCTAAAGACAAGCTTGGAGATTGAAAAAGATGATAATGAGTACGAAATCGAAAGGATACTGGACTTCAGAATGATCAAAAATAAAATTCAGTACTTAGTTAAGTAGGAAGGATACTTATACGAAGAAAATACTTGGGAACCACTTAATTACCTAACGAATGCGATGGACCTGGTTAAGACGTTCCACCGGCAGAATCCTGACCGACCGTTTCCAATACAGCCAAGGTTGCAGGCGATAAAGGTCCCCTGCTTAAATCCAAACCCGCGGCGTTTTAATCGAAGGAAGTAGACGCCTCCGTAATGGCATCTATCTCGGAGATAAGCCGCGTTTGTTCCGTTTCCATACGTCGTTATTCCTCTTTTAACTTCTCCTGTTCTTTTAATTGGTTTAGTTCGTACCCTTTTTTTAAGATAGCTACAGATATTTTTTTTTAAAACCTTTTGTTAAAGACGTAGCCGTTTTAGCCTTTTAACAAGCTTTAACGATTTTTTATTTTGTTTATGACGCTCCTTCTCTGTCGCCTTTTAATGCGCTAGGAGTTCGTCCTCCGTTTCGCGCTGCTTTTTTTGTAAACGTTCGCATTTTCCCCCGATTTTCACTAAGGAATTCATGTCCAGTACGTCGCAGGCCGAGCGCTGGCGACTAGTATAACATCCGCGATTGGGAATATTAAACACAAAGAAACAATCAGGTTTCCCGAAACGAATGCAGTTCGAATAAAAGATAACCTTGGAGCCAAATTTTTCAATAAAATCCGTACGATTATCGCGTGCTTTGCGTTAAAGCAAACGAAGTTTTCTTTTTTCTTTTTAAATACGGCCTGTTATAATGAAGTTGGCTTAAAATCCCCGGAAACTTTCTTTAATAAACAAAAGCGGCTACTTAGGATTTTTATCTTTGAGATAAAGATCCTTAAAAAGGGGAAATAGTGTTACAGGAACAAGGGTTCCTGTTAAGATTTGCCTTTGAGGATTAGCGTAAGGTTGCCACGGCTAATCTTCGGTTAGGAGGCTTGGCCTCTTAAAGCAGTGATCTGGTTAATCTAAGTAATTTAGGTGATCTGGATTAGATTACGTAGATTACATAGATTACATAGATCCACGATATACTTATTAAAAGAAAGTTAGATATATAATGAACCGGTTTCCTATGTAAATAGCACCTACTTAGTTTCGCTCCTTAGCTATTAATCTAAGCTTTTAACTGGAGGTAATTGCACCGTTCTCTAATTGAGGGAAGAGTCTTTAAATCTCTTTAACGAACAGACCCTTAGTGAATCATCCTTCGCCCTATTGTTACCTGCAAATCAAGACCCCATTTCGGATACTGCTCATACTTCCAGGTGGATGTATGACAGGTTCGTTACAATTTAGTATTAGCAACAGCGACTGAAATATATCTCGAAATAAATAATTCTCTAAGATTTAGTTATCGTATTCCATTATTTATAAAAACTCCAATCGTAAGTTATTAGGATTTTAAAAACAATTCGCGAAATATAATAATTTATATATTTTGATTTCTATTTTTTAGGTAAATATCCCAAATAAAAATTGGCTATTTATCAGTACCGAATATAAAGTATTTCTATTCTTTAAGGTTTTTTTCGAGATTAGAAAAGTTGATAGCAATTTTTATTTTAATTAAAATGTTTTCTTCTGTAACTTGTCACATATTTTCTTTTTCGTTTTCTTGTGCTTATATGCTTAGTATATAATTATTATAATTCTTTTTTATTTAACTTCCTTGGTATAAAGCTTTAACTAGGTGATTTTGGAGTTTTAAATAATATAAGCGGAAATACTATATAATATCATCTCTTATACGAACTAAATCTTTCGTTTATAAATTAACGTTTCGTTTATAAATTATAAAGACTATATAAAAAGTATTTACGTTAGTACTTTTAATAACAAATTAATTAAACATATATATTAACGTAACTATAATTTAATTATACTTAATTCGCATGTAGTTATTAATTATTTAGTGATTTTACTAGTAATCCTTTTTCTAGAGCTGTCCGAATAATATTAAGTTATATACGATTTCTTTCGTAATAGGTTATGATATATAGTCGTAATATCTTCATATCGTTAGGGCTTTAAAAGAATATATTAACCTTTTTATATTTCCTAGTCCGAGCGAAATTAGTATTTACGTATCTTCTAGTGCCTTTTATAATTACTTTAAAATATAGCAATTTATTAATAAGATTAAAAATAAATAAAAGATTAAAAAGGCAAAACGAAAAGTTTATAACGTTGTATTAATTAATAGTAAAAGAATACATTAAAATTCTTTTTATTCTTTAAAAGTTGATTCGTTTTTATAATTAACTATAGTATAGTTTTTAATTATGAAAACAGAGCCTCTTACAGCTGAATAGAGCTAGATAAGACTCTATATAAATCCTAATAAGAGCGCATGCAGTAACAGTTGCTGATACGACCCGACACGGAGTTTGTGGCTCAGTTGAGCTAATAATCGATCTAGTTATATAATATTAATAAACGGTTCATTTATTTTTTAAAAAATTGATCGGCAACTATTTAATTTCAAATAAATATTCTCAGACTTTGCTTAAATCTCAGACTTTTTAGTACTTTATTAAAAATATAAAAGTTTTAAGTTATCTTATAATAAGTACTTAAGTACGTTTTATATCGTATATCTTATATATTTAACCTTTAAAGTTATAACTTATTACGGTTTTAATACGTATAGAAACTTTTATAATTATTTCGTTGTAAGCCTTATCTCGCAATCGTTTCTTATAATTAAAAATTAATAAGTATAAGTCTTTTATATTAAAATTATTAACGTTATTAAAATTTATAAAAATCTCGTCAGGTGTAAAGAGACTTATCTTAACCTTTCTTGATATAAATGATTAATTGATTATAATCTAACAATTTAAAAACTTAATAATTACCTTTTAAAAATTTATTATATTATTATTTAAAATCTTTTAAATAAGGTTGTTATTAAAATCTACACTATAAAAATCAAAGCTATATATTAGATATTAATTTATATAATGATAATATTTGTATCTCGATTATTATATCTCCAGTCTCAAGTTATAATCTTTTATTATTTCATATTTTATTCCTTTGACTTCTTACTAGAATTTGAACTTGGTTAGACTTTTACGCTATTTTCGTCAACTATTAATCAATAGTCTGTTGCTAGACACTGTAGCGGACTTTAACGTGGTATTTCTATAAGTTTTCCCTTAAAAGGCTCATTTTTCAATCGCTAGAAATATAAACTTTATAATTTATTACGTCGAATCGTTAATTCTTCTATAAAACCTATCCCATTTTTATATTTTATAAATATATTCTATAATTTTGTTATTATAAACTTATTCTCTTACAGTTATTATCTTTAAAGAGTTGGTAAGATAATTTATAAGGTCTACCTTTTTAAATGTAATATTAAAAAGCAAAATATTACTTCGGGTTTAAGGATAAGTTTAAACTTTTAGACATAAGTTATATCGTACATTGTAAGTTTTATAAATTAGGAATATTATTAATTATTATTCTTAATATCTTAAATATGAAACGTCTACGATTTAAATGAAAATTCAGTATTAAAATAATTTATAATATTGATTATACGTTTGTTATTACTATTTTTATAATATATTAATTGTATTTATTAATATATAGTTTATACTATTTTGAAAAAATATCAATGAATTAATAAGTCTGCTAATAAAGCGAAACTTTCTTAATTATCAAATATAGGAGATATCTGTAGTATTATTATATTAAGCTAGTTGAGTATGCTAACGAACGCGTAGAACTTTAATCTCGAACCCCATCTAATGAATTACCCTAGTATGAAATAGCAGATTCCATCTAAACGCGCGATACATGAAAATTAATAACAAATTAGTAAAAATACATATAATAAAAGATAGTCCATATATTATAATTTTCAAGTATTCTTTCGATATAAAAGTATTATATAAGAATTTGTCTCGCTTAAAACATAAGCAAATATAAAAAATAATATTTAAATTATATATTTAAATATAGAAAATTATGAATGATAATAAAATGAGCTTTATATTGAAATTTAGTATTACTTTAATTATTTAGTAAATAGAAGTACGGATTATATTATTATTAGTAAATAATATAGCTTATAAAATAGGTTAAAGTTAATTTTATTTTATATTTATATATAAAAGTCTATTTAATACGATTTTGGCCTTTATTATTATCCATCTATAAAGTATATAAAGCTTTACTTGATATTATAAAATATTTATTATAAATGATTTAAAAATATTACTTCCGTTTAAAGAAAGAAAGAGTAGTTTAAATTTTACTTTATGTGGTACTTTTATATAAATTTATATTATAATCAATACTAAAAACGCGTTAGTATTAATACTTATAATAATGAATACACGAATAAGTGTCGGCAATTAGTGCTTACAGGTGTTGCCTGCTAGCTGGCTTTGTGGGCCCAGGCTGTAGGAGTGCTGCCTGGGACACCCTTTGTCCGCAGACGATCCTTTGTCACCTAATCATGTATGTAAGAGCGATTGCCCACGGACTAGATTTGTCCTTTCCTAGAACATATAGAACCAACACATGAGAGTTACGCCAGATTCCTGCATTTGATCACTGTGACTGCTGACAATAAGTAAAATATTCGAAAAGTACACAAATCAATAATATATATTATGTTAACTAAAATACTGAAAGGATTAAAATAGTAAAAGAAAAGAGGTTACAAGAAATTATATAAAATACAAAAAGCTGGTAATATAATGAAATTGTTTTATAATATATAATGTTGCTTTCGCATTTTTAAGAAACTTAAATACACTTTAAAAAATTAAATATAAAAGAAATATTTATTATAAAGGTATAAATTAAACTATGTAAATTAATATATCGTCGTACAACTTGTTTAATACTTTGAAGATTTTATTAAATATTTAAAATTTATAATGTATAAAATTTATAAATGTTATTTTATATTAATAAAATTAAAATACACGGTATGAATTATCTCATACCGCTTCGAAAAGAATAAAATAAACTATTTACACTTATTGAAAAATTTATTTTAATTAATTATAACGTAATCTTAATCGTACTTAATTTTTTAACATTTCGTATCTTTTTATTTTTATATATTATACTTTCATCTTAATATGCCTGTGAACCTACTTGTAAATGGTTTATAATAGAAATATTTACCACGGTTTTAAATATAATTTATTTATTTTATGTGTTTTAGTTAATCTATTATTAATTGCTATATATCACGCGTTTAGGTGAAATCCGCTATTCATGTCTAAGGTGTCACGGCCAGTACCTGATATAGCATGATAGCTAACTTATTGGCGCTATGGACGAAGATTCTAAGCTGAAGAAAAGAAAGAAAGAAGGACAGAACCGCAAAGTACGTGAAGATCTACAAATACCCTTACTCCGTATATGGCAGGTGGCTAGTTCATGTGGCAGCTGTCAGCCCCATGTGACGGTTGCCAGCCTTACGTCTTGATCCTGATAGCTACCGTCACACTACCCCCTCCTAGAAACTTGTATACGATCAAAGAAAGTGTACAAGTCTCTGTCAGTTATAGGTGTCGTTTCTTCCTTGTCGGTCCGGTTCCTGCCTTCTCGGCCTTATTGTCGTCGGGATGGTCTTCGTCAATCTCGTCGATAGCCGCCGCGCGTATCCATTCCTGTAAACGGACCGGTGGTCCGGGTGCTTCGGGATGTTCCGTATGGAACCGTTCCACCACGATCGGGGCGTTCTTAAAGTTGGCTGCCGAATACCATATCTCGTCGGGATCACAGCCTTTCCACTTAGCCTGATATTGTAGCTCTTTATGGCGCCCGTTAAGTCTCGCTTATTCGATCTGTTCCACCTCGAACTTTGGTTCACCGTTGATTTCTTCAGGTGGCGGTAGTATTTGGGTTTGCTAAGGTAGCGGGTTGTCGTCGGCTTTACGTAATCGGTCGGCGTGGAACAAGTTGGTCATTTTGTAGCTCGGCGGCAGGTCGAAAACGAAACTATGTCCGCGTTCTTCCAGGATCTCAAAGGGTCCCACCTATTACGAGTTTAAACGGGTAGTCGGTACTTACGTCGCAAAGCCCTTTTTGCGGAGGAAAACTTTATCGCCAATCTTAAAGTTGGCTAGGCGGCGCTTCTTGTTAGCTTGCGTTTTTTGACGCCTCTACGTCTCCAGTACGGCTTCCCTTACGAACGTTTGGACGTCTTTGATCCGTTTAACGATTACTAACGCCCGTTAAGCTGGTTCGGTCTCCACCTTTACCATATCCAAGTCCAGCGAAAGTGGGTTCCGGATATCCCTGCCCAACATAACCTTTAGCGGAGCCATATCGATCGACGAGTGCCATGATGAATTATGCGCGAAGTCTAGTGCCGGTATATGTGTGCTCCAGTCGTCTTGGTATTTATCGATATAAAAGCGCAAACGTTAATCCAGCTCTTGGTTCGTAAACTTAACAGCCCCTTGGGTCTGCGGGTGTAAGGCGCTTCCGTGACGATGTTTTGTACCGGTAAATTCGTTTAATTTCGACAGAAATTAAAAGACGAATTATCCTGCATTATCGCTAATCCAGATAGCGGGTACTCCAAGAAAACGATACAGGTATCGATAGTATCGGCTGGCCAGGGTTTCGGCGATATCAGTCTTCCTACCTGGTAGGGTTGCCATAATCCTGCTAAACTTGTCGATAAACGTCCATACATAGTCATAACCGTAACGGTCCTTCGGCATGTCCTTTCCGTCGACGACGACGTGATCCCAAATATCATTCGGAACGGGGAGAGGGTGAAGGAGCCCCGGGGTTTTGTCTTGAGGCGTTTTGTTCCGACGGCAATCGTAATAGTTCCGGATATATTGTCGGACATCTTGCTTAAGCCGGGGCCAGGTGTATTCCCGTGTCAACATCTTGATCACTTTATTCTGGCCAGGGTACGCGAATATCTTAGGTACGTAAGCCTCGCGGATAAATGCGGTACGGAGGAAAATGCGGCCGTCGGTTATCTTCTCGGGTACTACCAGTTTACCATCTTTCTTGCCCAAACTTTGTACCTCGTTTTCGCGACGGATAAGGTCGACCAAGTCGGCACCCTACGGGATATCTTCGATTCGTACCTCAGTTGGTATCCCGTCGGTAGCAGCGATAGGGAAGTTTAGTCGTTCTGGCGGAATTAAGGCTTGGGTCCTTTCCTCTTTCTCTCGGGCCTTAACGGTAGGTAAATCGACCGTTTTTCGTGACAAGGCATCCGCGGCGACATTTTCTTTACCAGGTCGATATTGGAAGGTAATGTCGAAATTAGAAAGGAAATCGGCCCATCGGATCTGGCGCGTAGAAAGGACGCGTTTGTTCGCGAAGTACAATAAGGCCTGGTGATCGGTTACAACGAAGAATTTTTATCCCCAGAGTTCAGGGCAGTAATGCTCGAGGGTCTGGACCACAGCGAGTAGCTCTCGGTCCTGGATGGGATACGCTCTTTCTGCTGGGGTCATAGTTTTCGAGAAATATCCTACGGGCTTCCATTCGCTATCTTCTTGTTGTTGCCAAATAACACCCCCAGTCGCGTTACGGGATGCGTCCGTCTTCACTTTGGTCGGTCGACCAGGTCGAAAGAAAGCGAGAACTGGGGCTTCGCAGGCGAGCCGTTTCATCTTTTCGAAAGCCTGTTTCTGTTCGGGTCCTATTACGAAAGGAACGTCTTTTTTCAACAAACGGTTTAATGGTTCGGCTATACCGCTTTCGTGATGGCAGAACATTCGTATGTAATTGCAAAGTCCTGTGAATGAACGGATCGCGGTACGGCTGTTAAGGTTTTCGAACTTCCACCCTTGGATTGCTCTGATCTTGGCTGGGTCGATGGAAATACCTACGCCTGCTTCCATGACAACATCGAGGTAATCGACCTTCTTGACGTTAAACCGGGACTTTTTGATATCTCCTTAAAGGTTGGCCTTATGCAACCGGTAAATAACTTCTTTACAATATTCTTAATGTTCCTTTTTAAGGCCGGAGTAAATCAGTACGTTATCGGCATAAGCACTCGCGCAACTATCAAGTAGTTTATGCAGTTAGGCATTAATAAACGATTGCCACCAGGCAGGGCCTATTTTAAGTCCAAATGGGAGTACTTTCCATTAGAACGTTCCTTAACGGGTCTTGAATGCCGTCAGGTATTCCGATCCAACGGCGATGCGAAGTCTATGGAACGCCTGGATAATGTTAATCTTGGCAAAACGTTTGGCGTTCCGATAGTTAAATATGGTACCGTTAAGTGAAGGGGCCGGGACAAGGCGATCTTTCAGATGCTGGTTTCTTCAACGATAATCGATACAGAACCGGCGTTCTGACGAATATGGCTTTGGGGCAAACAGTACTGGGGCGGCGTCTTCTCGCATATACGGCTCGATAAAGTCCATCTTTAACAATTTATCTACTACTTCTTTTTCCAGCGGGAGGTATTAAACGGGCGTCCGGTAGGTTGGGGGTCCAGAGGCGGGTATCGGCCGGTCGAGTTCCAGAACTACGTCATGGCCGGGTCGGAAATCCGGAAGAATGTTGGCTTCTTTTTTCGAAAAGAACCCTTCCAGGTGGGCGAAAGGTTTTGGGAGGAGTTCCCGGATTCGTTTCACGTACTCCGGATCTTCATCTTCGGGAAAGGGGATTCTTTAGCCGTCGTACGTTTTCCGTTCTTACAAAGCGGCTATCGTTACGACGTTCGATTCGTTATTCTTAAAGGGAACGGCTTTCTGAGGTAACGGGGACTTGCTTCATCGTTTTATACGGGGGTCGGTCTTTAACTTATTCGTCAGCGAAGCGATGATCACCTTATCCTTAATGGTTTTTATAGTGGAAATGGTTGGCTTGGTATCGCATACGTCCGGCGTATCTTTCTCATCTAGTATATCCGACGGGATAACAAGTACGGGGGTTAAAATGAAATCATTATCGGGTTTTCTTCATGAACGTCGGAGGATCTGGTATTTCTTTTCGGCCTTTTTTATGGTACGATTGCGGCGGTTAACGTCTTTCTGAACCTCAGGGTCGACGTACCCGTCCAGCAAGCATCGGGCTGGGAGTTCAATCGCCGGTGAGAACTTGGCCAGAGCTGGAAGGTCGTCGGGCCAGATAACACTTTTGTTCTTGCAATCCAGCAATAAGCCGTACTCTTTCATTTAATCAAGACCGATGAAAATGTCGTATCCTGTATCTGTAATCTGGAAAACTTGGTCGGGGAAACGTCGTCCGTCAATTTCGAGTGTTGCAATCATTTGGGCTTTTACTTGGCCGGCGGGTTGCTTCCGGTAATTTTGTAGTTGAATTGGCTTTTCTAGCTGGATAATACGAGCTTGCAATCGTTTTTTTGCTTGCCCAGCGACAAAAGGGCTAACGAGAAGTCGGGCTTGTGCTCCGGTGTTACAAAGAGCGGTGGTACGTAGGCTAATTCCATTTACTTGGATTTGCGTAATCTTGGTAAAAGCTTTATATTTCTTGGGGTAACCTACCTCCGCTACTGTTGACATGGGGAGGACCATCGAGAAGTCTTCCGACGGTTTTACTCTTTTCCCGATTCGTCGGAGCTGGACGAGTTCTCTGCTGTCTTTACCGCAGCGACCTTTTTCTTGTCAGGGCAGTCGCCAGCCTTGTGTCCCGTTTTGCCACAATTAAAACACGTGCCAGCCTCCCAATGGGCTTTCTTTTCGACTTCCGATAGGGGCTTGCCGGTGTTGCTCGAAGTTTTCGGTTTGCTGGGACTATTACCCGGGCGGGGTTTCTTGTTCTTGTTCTTGTTTCTCGGTTTATCATTATCGGGGTCGTATGGTCGAGGCTTACGCTCTTGCTGGCGTTTCTTATAGGCGAGCTGGTTGCTATAGGCGGCTGTAACGACGCGGTTACAAAACTTCTCGTAGGTGACGTCAGAGTCGCGGCTGTCCTCAAGAAGGCGTGGGTCGAGGTTTGGGGGAATATGTTCCCATAGGACTTGCTTCCATTCGTCCTCGGCGATCTTGGCCTTTTGAGCGAGAGCATTAAACTCAGAAATGAAATCGTGGATATCTTGATTTTTGCCGGGCTTGAAGGCGAAGGTACGGAGGGTCTCTCTGGCAGCGGAAGCTTGGTTCGGGTTATGGTACGATGATTCCAGCACCTGAATCATCTCGGCCACGCAAGAGAAAGGTCGTATAGTCGATCGGTATCGAGTCTTAACTGCCTGTTCGGCCTTTCTTTCCAAGAGGTTTATTAAGTGAACCATACGGGTCTTTTCGTTCCGAAAGGTTGGTTCATCTACCTCGAACTTATCTGCAACCTTACGGACCCAAGCATCAAACTTCGTCTTATTACCGCTAAATTTAACGGGGTCATTAGCGCGAGCTTTCTCTTTTCGGTCGTAACCAGGATTCGCGCCGTTATTTCCTGCGAACTTGCGGAAAGCGGGCCATGCTGCCATACCGGTAGGGCGAAATGTGCTAGTGTTACCAAAGGCGCTGTTAATTGTGTTTTCCCGACGAAGGCGGTTAGCGTCGTCGGAAGGAGTGGAGGTATGCCGACTTTGTCCGGCTTCCAGGCGAGCGATTTCGTCGCGGAATCTTCGGAGTTCTCCCTGAACGTCCTGGTTGTCGTCAGCCATCTCGTCGATCAGCTGTCCGTCGTGATCAGATTTTAAATGGTTATGGTCTTGGTCTTGGTTTTGGTCTTGGTTTTGTGAATCCTCTGTCTTCAAGGATTCGGTCTCGTTTTTCGGCACGTCGTCTTTTGCCGTTTCTTCAGGGTATATGTCGTTTTCTGTACTCTGGTTTAGGTCTTAGAGAGGCATTTCGTCTTCTGCACTCTCGATTCTACCATTGATTGATTTAAGTTGCTTTGAACGTCGACTAGCTGGCGGGTAGTCTTTCTTGACAGATATCTAGTCTGATGCTGGTTAATTTGGGTTTAGGTTTGGTACGCGTTGTTTTTCGTCGTTACGTTTCGACGTAAAAGAGTATGGTGCCTTATTTATTGATCGCTAGGCCAGCGAGGAAGGGAATGAGCTTAGAATAGTGTTACGGCCAGTACCTGATATAGCATGATAGCTAACTTATTGGCGCTATGGACGAAGATTCTAAGCTGAAGAAAAGAAAGAAAGAAGGACAGAACCGCAAAGTGCGTGAAGATCTACAAATACCCTTACTCCGTGTATGGCAGGTGGCTAGTTCATGTGGCAGCTGTCAGCCCCATGTGACGGTTGCCAGCCTCACGTCTTGATCCTGATAGCTACCGTCACATAAGGTAATTCATTGGGTAGGGTCCGAGATTAGGTCGTTTAGCCATGGAACATATATATGTCGATCAGAATATGACCTTTCTATATGAGGTGCGCTACGCAGCCCCCAGCTAGCTGACACTAATTGACACCCTAGCACATAACAAGCGTGCAGCTTTCACCGTAGTTTAGCTTACCTCATCGAGATCAGGCCCTATTTTTGAGGTTGTGGCTGCGCCTGCGGCGCTGTTGTGGCTAGGGCTCTTTAAAAACCTGTAGCTCTAAGTATCGACCCACAAAAGACCCATAAAAAACACAAAACCTCAAAAACAGGGCCTGACAGCAAGTTGTGATTTTTTGGCCTCATTCTTGTCACATGCGGGCTCTCAACAGAGGTCAGGTTGGCTATATTCAGGACAGAAGAACTAGACAGAGACTGACATCTAGAGAACAAAAGGAGAGACAGAGCTCTTAAGGCTCTAGAGCGCTATATATACAGTTAGGATGACTAGCCTAGCTGGCGCCATGACAATTCTGCACGCTCCCATATTAAATTTTAGAAACCTTTCTTAAAAACTCCTAAATAAAATAATACTTAGAATCAATCATAAAATGTTTAAAAAAAATTATGTACAGTTTTAAAAGGGGTTTTTAACGGTATATATAACTTCCTAATTAGGGCTGCTTTGGCGGAGATATTTAAGATCTAAATCAAAATTCTCATTCTGCACATACCTTTCAACCGGAACGCCCTCATGGCTGCGACAACGCAACCACCGCATGCAACATTTTACCATGGACCTTCCAAGGGTAATTCAGTATGGGAGAAGCCCGTACAGCTATTCTTTTGGTCGTACGGGTTGTGGTTGTTGCGTCGCAGCTAGGAGGGCGTTCCGGTTAATCAAGTCCGGGACCTTCTCAGGGCTACGACGCAACAACCACAACCCGTACGGCCGAAAAACTTGATATACGGGCTTGTCCCATACAGAATATGCATGGGAGACCCGGTACACGATAATGCGACCGATGGTTATTGCGTCGCAGCCATAAGGGCGTTACGGTCGCCCATTTTCCAGCTTTAACCTAGCCATATTAGCTGCAATTACCATCCAAAAAAGTCGAAAAGAATTCCTATATTTATATAAGCTTATATTCGACGCGTATAAATAATATCAGACTTACCGGACTTAAATTGGGTACATAATGATTCCTTTTATTTTAAAAGGTTAATTTTATTCGAATAAATAAAAGGAATTAGGAGGAGATTCGACGATTTTGGTAGGGATGTACAGAACGAGACCCCTGTTCGCACAACATGAACTCAGGCCTCGCTGGCTGGTTACGGGGATTTGGGATTTGATTGGTTAATTTTTAGCGTAATACAACAGTACTTTGGAAAACGAGCCAGCGAGGCCTGAGCTAGCTGAGGTAACCAACAGGCAACATCTGTGAGCACCAATTGCCGACATCTAAGGTAATATGATTATTTTTATATATATGTAAATTAGAAATTAAAAAACGAATAATATAACATTAACCTAATCTCTAATATTATTATTAAAGGATACGTCTAAAGAGTTTATAGATATTTTAAAAATAAAATATTTTACGTAATAATTAAAGTTTATAAAGAAAGTTTTTACTCTTCTAAAAAGAAATAATGCGAGGCGAATAAGACGTAAAATAAAGTAAAAGGTTTTAAAAGAATATTTGATAAGCCTTAAAAAGATTAAATTTATTAATAATTTTAAATAATAACTTTTAACGAGATTTATAATGGCCTTATTAAGAGGTATGTCGGATAGAATGAATGTAGTTCAGAAAAAAACGAGCCGGGTTTTGTCACGGCCAGTACCTGATATAGCATGATAGCTAACTTATTGGCGCTATGGACGAAGATTCTAAGCTGAAGAAAAGAAAGAAAGAAGGACAGAACCGCAAAGTGCGTGAAGATCTACAAATACCCTTACTCCGTATGTGGCAGGTGGCTAGTTTATGTGGCAGCTGTCAGCCCCATGTGACGGTTGCCAGCCTCACGTCTTGATCCTGATGGCTACCGTCACACTACCCCCTCCCAGAAACTTGTATACGATCAAAGAGAGTGTACAAGTCTTTGTCAGTTACAGGTGGCGTTTATTCCTTGTCGGTCCGGTTCCTGCCTTCTCGGCCTTATTGTCGTCGGGGTGGTCTTCGTTTTGGTCTTGGTCTTGTGAATCCTCTGTCTTCAAGGATTCAGTCTCGTTTTTCGGCACGTCGTCTTCTGCCGTTTCTTCAGGGTACACGTCGTTTTCTGTACTCTGGTCTAGGTCTTGGAGAGGCACTTCGTCTTCTGCACTCTCGATTCTACCACTGATTGATTTAAGTCGCTCTGAACGTCGACTAGCTGGCGGGTAGTCTTTCTTGACAGACATCTAGTCTGATGCTGGTTAATCTGGGTTTAGGTCTGGTACGCGTTGTTTTTCGTCGTTACGTTTCGACGTAAAAGAGTATGGTGCCTTATTTATTGATCGCTAGGCCAGC
>QJNU01000977.1:0-20334 GCA_004154915.1 Monosporascus ibericus | reverse complement strand
GGTCGGGAGACGGGCCTCGCCGGCTTCCGGATCGATGGCGTGCAGCACTTCTCGGAGCGGCTCACGCGCGAGTGGATCGACGAGGTGAACGCGTGGCGCCGCGGGAGCGGGCGGCTGTTCTACGTTGGCGAGTTCTGGACTGGGGATATCGGGGTCCTATGCGACTGGCTCGCCAAGATGGATAAGAAGTTCTCCGTGTACGACTCACCACTGCCGAACAACTTTCTTGGGCCTCAGCAAGCAGGAGGGCGCGGACCTCCGATGGGTATTCGACGACACCCTGGTGCAGAGGGAGGCTTCAAGGCGGTCACCGTGACGATTCCCGGAAAGGCAGGACGGTCGAGACCCTCGTCGAGGACTTCTTCAAGCCTTTGGAATACTCGCTGATTTTACTACGGGCTCAGGGCTATCCCTGCACTTTCTACCGTGATCTCTACGGCACCAGGGGGCGAGCACACCGAGCCTCCTTTTGTGGGGGGGGGGGGGCAAACTCGCATATATCGTTCTAGCCCGTAGCCTTCATGCCTATGGTGATCAGGACAACCACTTTGACAGTCCCAACTGCATCGGTGGGTGAGATATCCTGGAAACAAAGACCTCGAGCTAACTGGGACTCCAGGCTGGGTTCGAAGGGGAGCGCGCGATAGGCCCGACGGATTAGCATGCATCATGTCGAATACCGGCTCTGGTGAGATCCAAATGTACGTTGGTCCTGAGCATAAGGGCGGGGCCTGGGCAGACGTCCTCGGCTGGCAACAAACGAGGCCGAAATTGGGGCAACGGCGTCTTCACGTGTCCCACAAAGTGTTTCGATCCAGGTCAAGAGAGGTGCACAAGGAAGGGGCAGATTCCCAGTCGAGTTAAATAGCGACGTCTACGGCTAATGAAGAAGCGACATTGGCGTTCTTGAGTGATTGAGGATTTGGATAGATGGACGAGGGATTATAGGTCCGACGCGGAGACTGGCATATACATTCCATAGAGGATGATGCTATCTAATTTAAAGGCGGTAACCAGGCACTGCTGATGGATCTACGACGCCCCCTACCAGGCCTTCGGGTATCCGCCCTTCACGTAGGGCTTCAGAGGCGTGGTGCCGTTCATGGCGAAGTCGATAGCCTGTGCGAAAGCCCGCGCCACGAGGTCGGCGCCTGCGGGGCTCGTGTGCGTGTGGTCATTCGGGTACAGGCTGTTCGTGGCGTCCCTGCCGATCCTCCAGTACGCCTTGGCGGTGGCCTCGAAGTGGTCGACGAAGGTGGTGCCGCTGCCGACCCTTTGGGCGGCGAGGGCGGCGTAACCCACGAAGCGCGGGGGGCTCGGCAGGAAGGCCCCGGTCTCCCAGACGTTGTTGGGCGTCTGGCTGCTGATGATGACCGTGGCGCCCTTGGCCATGTACGAGCGCGTCGCCGTCTCGACGTAGTGGTTGAACGTGTAGACGAGCTCGCCCGTCTTTCCCGAGCGGCACGTCTCGCTGCCCGTGCCTGGGCAGTCGCTGCGCCCGTTGTCGTTGGCGCCGTTCGGCGAACCCCCGTCGTTGTGGCCGAACTCGATGACCACGATATCGCCCGGCTTGACCATGTTCTCGATCTCGGCGAACCGCCCCTCGTTGGTGTAGCTGCGCGCCGACCGGCCGCCGATCGCCTTGTTCACCACCGGAATATTCAAGTACCTGGAGATGTAGGGGCCCCAGCCTGTCGCCCGCCACCGTCGTCCGTCCTGTTAGCCGAGCTCCTTTGTTTCTTTTGCTAATAGATAAAGGGCCGGGTCTCCTTTTCTCTTGGTTCTACTCACCGTCGATGACGCCGCCGTTGGACCTGGCCATCGTGCTGTCTCCGGCAAGATACAGCGTCGGCGCTGCCCGTTCTGCGATCTCTACGGGCTTAGCGGTAGTCTCGAAGGCGGCCACCGCCAGGAAAGCGAGCGAAGTAAATCTCATCGTGAAAGGACCGAGAGGGAGTGCTGTTGTTGATCTGATGTCTGAATCACATTACCGCTGCCTGGGTCGTACCACCCAACTCCCAGATGCCTTTATACATCCTCAGCCAGGGGGCCGTAATAGTTTACGCTCCCCTATAATGCACGGCCATTGGCGCATTTATTACGCGGATGATGCGGAGGGCTTGTGCTAGCGCCTGGCGAGGGAAATGAGACGGGAGAATGAAAAACGCCGCTACGTGAAAGACCGTCCTTGCCAAGAGTGTCATTCTTCGCCCATAACATCACGGGTTCGGGCTAATTGTGGCGTGCTGGTGAAGTGCTCAGGTAGATGATCGCACGCCCGCTTGGCAAGTCCCGGCGGACGTCACACGATGCTTGTTCATGCTTAGCAAGTCGAAGCTAACTTGACCCCCCGAGATCCGGATCTGGGGAAAGGGGGGTTTCGGTTCTCTCGGCCAATCATCATGTACATATGTATGCACCCCATAATTGCCCTGTTTCTATCTGAACTTCCATCTTAAACAACAAGGATAATAACGAAGGACACGGCCCCTCACGGAAGTCCTCGCGGAAGGTGTCTGTCTTATTTCCATTTCAGGAGAGCAGGTGGGTCTGAATTGGGCTGACTGCGTCTTAACTGGCAGGTTTACCTTTGTCTCTTAGCTCGACGATCCTAACACCCATTAAGTTGATTGGACCACATCTCCATTGGCGCAAAATTGCCCTCCGACTAAAGTCTCCAACCCATATACGTGAATAAAGGATTCTATAAGACTTCGGGTTTACGGAACCTCTACTATTCATTAGAGGTACGCTTATGGCTTGGATTTCTTCGGGCCACCGGCTGTTAGGGCGCTGACGGGTAGTATAAAGGTGGAGTCAGTTTCGGCTCGAGATATTCTCCGCTGGCCACTTCTCGTATTAGCCTTCGGTTGGTTGAATTTGATTTCCGTGGGCTTTATATCCCTGAGAAGATATCCATGGTACCGTATTGAGCATCACCCGAATCGGTGGAGCGGTGGTTTGAAAGAAACAAGTGTAAGGTCCCCGTCGAAAGAGTTCCTTCGGCTAGCCACTAGACGAACCAGAAGAGAGCAGCAGGCGTTGCAGCTCCCGAGTATCAAGTCTAAGCTATGTCTTAGGGAGTAGGAGCCGACTGAATCACGTCGAGCTCAAGCAGTACGCTTCTTAAAAGCAGTAACCAAATTCCCCTTTTCAGCTACAGAAACTGGCAGATGCGCTATATAAGCAAGATAAATAGATAAGCCACAGACATGCTCTATATGCTCCAGATTTTCGATCGCTTACAATCAGATCTATCACCCCACCCTATTTCTTTCCACTCCGCTCTTCGTTTGAAAGAGGAAAAGACTGCCGGGACGGGCAGGCGCGCTCTTCGTACCCCACAGCGACGCTTCCTCTCCCCTTCAGGAACACAGCCTAACGGCTCCTTTAAACCGAGGCTCTACTCTTCGACCTCGAAGATCTTCTCAATCCCCTTCCACTCGCCCCTGGCCCTCTCCTCCCAGTAGCCGTCCCTGCCGCCTTTAATGCGCCAGGCCTCCTCACCCTCGGGGGCCTCCTCGACGCGGACGAACCAGCGGGGCCGGTGCTCCTCGCCGCGGGCCTCCAGGGCGCGGCGCCGCGCGCGCTGCGCCTCCTCGAGCCGCGTCTTCCACGCCTCGGCCTCATCGAGGTTGCCCTGCTCCGCGAACCGCTGGTCGGGGCGCAGCCGGCAGTCCGTGGGCGGCAGCCGCCCGCGCTCTATCTCCGTCATCTCGTTGAGGGTCGCCGCGAACTGCGTCATCCCGTACGTTGTGGTCGCCTGCGGCACGAGCTCGCCCACGTGCCAGATCTCCTTGCCTCGGACGTCCTTCAGCGACTGGTTCCACGTCCCTCGCAGCCCGAGTCCCGTCTGCGCGCCGTTGGGTCCGACGACGTTGACCGTGACCTCCTCGCCACGTCCGCCCCACATGCCCTTCGGCTTGACGAACTCGACGTTGGCGCGCGCACCCGTCGAGTCGTTGGATACGGTCATGGAGCCCGTGGGGTCGACATACTTCTCGCCCATGACCACGTTATGGAGAATCATGGTCGCGAGGTTCCAGGAGTAGTGCTCATCGGAACCGTCGGGTAACCTCAAGGCAACCCGTATGCGGCCGTCCGTCGCTAGCTCGGCGCTCTTTCCCCAGAATTTCTGTGTTGGCGCCGGGCTCTGGGTGAAGGACCAGAAGGCGGAGTCGGCGTGCATGGCGAGTCTGACGGGACGGTGCGTCACTTTCTCGACGAGCAGCCGGAATCCGCCCGGCACCTCGCTCTCCGTGCGTAAAAGCTCATAAGTCTCGCCTAGGAGCGGATTGAACGGTTTTCGGATCACACGCTCATTGGACCGATTCACGCTGTATTGTGAAATGGCAAAGGCCGTAACGTAGAGGAGACGCTCCTCAGGTGTTTTCTGCTGCACCGCCTGATTGAGAAGCTGAGCATATTCCAGTTGTTCTGCCACTCGCTGGAGCAAAGATGTCGGCTCGTTCGCCGAAACGTGCATACTGATCGTACTTAGATCCTTACCTACGTTTTTCCGTACGAAGGCAATGAGACTCGGCGGAGGGCACGTAGCTGGAGGGATAGTGCTGCGGCGCTCTACCGCGATATCGACCGGTAAGGGACTAAGAGACTTTGGCTTTGCAGGGAATAGAGTAGCGGCACCGCTGGCGTCATCCTCCTCCTCTTCTATGGATGAGGCTGAAGATGAATCATGAATTGACGCCTCGTCTGCTTCTGATTCTTGGGAGTCTTCTCCGTTTTCCCGGCGGTCAATCATAACAACCTGCGTCGAGTCCTCCACATCACCGGCCTCGGCATCGAAGAATTCATCGTTTGAAGCAGTAGACTCGAGGCTCTTCCTGGCAGTTGACGTTCTCCCTAAAGTGGGAACGCGACGTCTCTTGCTGTTAGAGATAAGACTAGTGAACTCAGTCACGACAGAATCCAAGTCGGTTAACAGCGCCGTGCAATGATCATAAGTACTCCGTTCTTCCTGTGACTTTTCACCGGAGTTCGGCCTTTCCCTGGGAAGCGATGCGGCCGAAGCGGGGCTCGCAGCGGCCGCCCCGGTCGTCGTAGCTGTGGCAAGAGGTGCGGAGTTCGACTTCTTTCTCCAGAACGAGCGCTTCTCAGCCTGCGCGGCTGGGAAATAGCCTCCCTTGTCGTCAGGCGAACCTGGTGTCTCACCCGGAGACAGGTAGGAGCTCGGGGGACGTGGGGTTTGCTTCTGATCCGCCATGTCCTTGACCAGGCGGCGGAGGGCATCTCTCGTACCGACGACCCGGCTCACGAGAGTCTCGACTTGATGCCATTCGCGATCCTCTTCCTCTTGAGTGTTTGGGGGCTTCGGCCCTGAAGCCGTAACGGTGGGAATACCAGAGGAAGACTCCTGTCCGGGTTCGAGACCCCTCGCAATCCTACTAGCCTTCTCCAAAGCATTTGCCCAGTCGGCGAACTCGTCAGCGTTGGACGCCTTCAAGTGCCAAACTTCAGCGCCTGAGTCGATGTTGATCTCCCTGCGTCGCTCATCGGCAGCAATGGCGGCCAGGCTCAGGGGTATCGCGCCCCGCAACGCAGAGGATTTCCTGTTATGATAATAGGAGAGCGTGCAGGTCGTGTATTCTAATGAGAAGTATCTGCGGGCGTAACCCTGTCCCTTCTTCCGCCGTCTCTTCAGCAGAGTACCGGTATGGTGCGTCGTGAGGGTCGACCCGGCGTCACTACGGCCAGCCATCGACGTGGCCCTCTTTCTCGTCTCTGGGTCATGACTGGGCAGACTGTCGGTCGAGTCAGCGGCTGCTGCGCCTAGATGTGAGTTCGGTTTCGCCAAGCTCGTCTTGCTTATGTTTGCGTGAGAGCCGGCCTGTAAGTGAGGTAGATTGTGGGCGCCCTGAGGAGGTTGACCGGTTGGATAGGTCAAGAGGACGAATGTAGCCGTCTTGGACGTCTGCTTCGAAAAGGTGTTGTCGAAGACCAAACCAAACATACCGCCTTGGCCCGAGGCGACATCAAAGGTGCCCATGGACACCTTATCTGCCTCACATTTGCCATGCCATTTCATAAGTATAAACCCCTTGTTCGCCAACTGCTCTTGTGCCGTGCCTGCATCTCTTTTAGAGAAAAGACCGGTCTTCCCATTGTTGGCGGTACCATCGACGTATTCGTACGAAGAGGAATTAGCGTCTTCCGGGTTCGCGGCCAGACCCGTAGCACTAGAGCCCGGGTGCTTGACGATTCCAAAGTTGCTAGAATGGCACACAATGTCAGCCGGGCGGGAGTTGGACGCCTGTGTGATGTAAGGCGCCGCATAGGGACTTACATGGACTTCTTGTGAGGCTGGACACTCCAGGATATGGTATGACCCTCGTCAACTTTGGCCCATCGCACGATATAGGACTGTCAACGTAGATAAATACGTGAGCTATACGTTCGAGACGCGCACACACATCGCATCACATCGAGGAGGCTCTCCGGAGACGCATCGATGTTCAGGCTACTAACCTTGCTATGGATCTCCAATTGCTCTATTCCCGCCATTTCTGAGCCGCAATAAGAAGTCCGTTCGTTCGGGTCGTCTACACATATGCGAGTCCAACTGTAGGTCCGGGTTTTCTAAATTGAAGGCGAGAGTGCTTCGTTCTCCGTCACTCTCGTCGCAAGCAGCGTAGCCGGTTAGGAAAGGTAATCGAGAGGCTGGTGCTGGCTAGAAGAATGCCGACCCATGCCGGCACTGTGATGACGACTCCCTTTCTTTTTTTTTGGCGACCGCTAGCTTGTAGGGAATGCGCGCAGAAATAGGAATAGAGTCGTATGTATATCTCGAGAAACGACCAAAAGGGCAAGGTTGGTAGGTTGGCGGCGTAGGTGTTAAGTTTGTTATAATTAGGTAACCTTTTCCATGCTTACCTGTACGTATAGGTACCTAGCTCTAGTACATGCATAACACGATCCACAACCAGTGCGGCAACCAGCCCCCGAGACGCAACGTTCAACCGCCTCTCTAACGTTAGACTATTCGAAATTCGACATGTACTTTACAATGGCAATATAAGAAATCTTACTCGATTTGGTAAAGCCTTGGTGTCCCATCTACAAAATCACAGAGACCTCGATTCGCAGGTCCGCATGAGGTAATCACCGCCCCCCCCCCCATTACTACGAATCGGTTAGACCCGAGAAAATCTGCTATTCCGCTCGTTCACAGCGTCTGCCGAGCGAATACGTGATTATACGGCCAATACGAATGCTTCGTACAGGATGGATTAGGCAAATTATATTCGTCTCTGGGTTCATGCTAACTGCATAAGTCCCCTTATATGAGGTCCTCGCTAACCGATTTGCACAAACTGGGTCGCATGAAGTACTACCAAGCAGAATTCGAAAGGCGGCGCGAGTCCAGTCCAATGATGATAAACATAACAAGCACTGCAGCAGATATTATCCACCACCCACGGACCGCGGGCGGACCCAGAGTAGAAATCGGAATGCGTTAATTTCCCTCGTCACCTGTGGTTGAGGGCGATCTCGCGTCCTGAATAGGTAGCTCGTAAAAATGCCGAGGTCTGCTGCCCTCCCGTCCTAGCCGAAAGGCCACATTTGCACTGTCTATCTCCGCATCTGTTGCATTTTGTTCATCTCGCTGTTGAATCGCAGCTTGAACCCATTGCAGAGAGCCCGCATGTCCGGATACTGATGCTTCAACATCTCGAACGCGTGGGGCACTACCTTGACGTGCCACATGCCAATCGGCGAATTCTTGCTGGCCTTGAAGCACAGGTTGAAGTACCCTGGATGCTTGGGGTTGATGCAGAATAGATATATCGAACGGTTAGGGTTAGCGTCCGAGTACGACGTCAGCCATTTCTCTGTCTTCGCATTAGCATTTTTCTTCTCATGAGCCGCAATCCATAGCAGTACTTACCGAGATCCGCGAGGCTCCCCTTCTTGAACTTCTCGTGGCCCATCAGCTCGTCGACCTTCTTAGCCATCGCCTTAACGTGGTCCACGATAAGCTCGTCCAGGTCCGAGTACGTGTATTTGCCTCCAATTCGCAGAGTCTTGCCCACCGAGAATTCGTTCTCCTTGTGCAACTCGAGCACATCGATGTGCTGGAATACACCATCCGCAACCTTCCACGTCACCGTGAGATGGTCATTGCCCTTTGAGGACGGACGGATCACCACGTCACCTGACGCCTGCGATCCGAGGAACTGCTCGGCTTCCGTCGAGTTGAAAGGCTTGAACAACGGGTGCTTGATCACCCGCTGCGTACGCCCAGTAACCTTGTCCTTCTCCCGCAGCACCTCCTTATCATCTTCCTCGAGTCGGAAGTCCCAGGTGCTGCTGTCGTGATCATTGTGCCTCTTGTATTTCCGCCGCAACTGATCTTCCCGCATCGAGAGCTTGGTTGTGAAGTCTTTCCGGTTGATATCCAGGATCTTGGCCTGTACTGTCTGACCAACATGAAGGATATCTTTAATGGAGGAATTGCTGCGGTGGGTGATCTCGTGGGACTCGATGCGCCCTTCGATTCCACAGTCCAGCTTCCCGATGGCGAAGTCATCCTTGACCACCCGAATGTTTACCGAGACCGTCATACCCTCCGCTAGTGACTCTTTAGTTTCCCCTGTGAACATGACGAAGACCTGGTCCGGCATAAGGATGGAGAAGCTGCGACGGAGCTCTTCGTATGGTGCTTGTAATTCCGCCCTGATGGTTTCCAAGGTTGCGCGCTTCCTCTGGCTGTAGTTACGCTCGAGCTGTTCGGCGTACTCCTCAAGTATGAGTAGATTGACCTTCTCTTGCTCGTCTTCCCTAAACAGCTTTCTCACAATCGCGCCAGCGCCGTTCTCGTCAGTCTCGGCCTTGACGTCCTCTTCGTCCAGCTCAAGCGCATCTGCAGCCATTTTGCGGCCCAGTTCGTAGTCTTCGGGATGGACACGCGTGTTGTCCAACGGTTCCGAGGCAGGATTAGTAGCGTCATACTCGATAAACAAGAAACTAGCACAGTTGTTCCAAACTCGCGGGCCAACAACTGGCAACTTGTTGTTGTCGGGGTCACCAACAAGTTCATCTCTCGAATTCACGACGCCGCCATTAGTATTAATGGCTTTGATGACATGTGTTGTCTTTCGAGGACCTAGACCAGCCACGTATGGAAGCAGATTCGCAGTGTATGGGTCGCTGACCGCCTCGTTGATGTCGACACCACAAAGGTTAACCATATCAACCATGGATGTCTCTAGATGCTTCAGTAGTTTATCCTGTGGTAGAAGGTGTTGGCTAGGATGGAAGAGAAGTGATGTAACGTCCTTTTCAAGAGCAGCGTACTCCTTCATCGGGTTTTGGAGGTATCGTGCCAAGCCCACACAGTATCTTGTGATGGAATTAAGCGTGGGATGGTCTTTTAAACCCCGCGGGCTGTCCTTGTATAGCCTGGCGACTTCGTCATTGACGACCACAACTTCAAGCAAATCGCTGCGGTATTCATCAGAGTAGGGATCGGTGAAATCGGGACCCATCAGGCCCTTCTCGTTGACAAGACCTTCCAGGTCACGAACTAGTTTATGAGTGTCGGCAGAAAAGCCGCTGACACCAATGACGTCAGGCTTTCTACGCTCGACGAGCTCGACGAACGCCTCACGTTGGGTTTCATCACGGGCCAAATTACCGAACTTGCCCTGATCGATAACTCGACCGTCTTCTTCAATCCATGCCCAGAAGACGGGATCTCGAGCGGGATCACCCATACCGTTTGATAGAGCAAGGACACGGGGTGTGGTACCAAGGACCATGCCCTTTGGCTTGTAAGGTGCCTGGTCGAGTCGCTTCGAATACTCTTCTCGGCAGAGCTTCAGTACCTCTTCTTGACATGCCGTGCGCAATGAGTCCTTAACACCCTTTGTGATGACTCTCTCGAGTTTGTCGAAAGCAATGTCAAGCACCTTCTGCCGCTCTTCGTTCCAGGCATCAGCGAGCTCGCTGTAGTTGTCTGATGCGAATTCGGCATGCAGCCGGCGACGGAATTCCCGCTCGTTCTGTAATCGGAGTTTGACCTCAACCAAGCCTTCCTCCTCGGCCTTCATCATCTTCAGGAATAGCTCTGGCCGGCGTGCAAGGTCGGGGATTGTCTGGTTGATCAGGTATTTGATCTCATAGTAAGGATGCGACTCGTCAATCCTCCGGAGACCCTTCTCAGTGCGGTGGCAGCTGATTTCGCCATATTGGTAAAAATGAATCCTGAAATGCTTCCGCATTCTGGGGCTCATGAATAGCTCTTCAGCGTACATTTGACGGGCTTGGTACAGGACTTGGTCGCCAGTCGGGAAATCGCTACCCGTGAGACTATCCGCAAGGTCAATGGGGAGCTTCTGCTCGTCATCCGCAATGACTTTCTCGCCTTCACGCAAGGCGTTTTGCGCGAGGCGATCAGGTGTGATCCCGTAAGCCTTGACGAACCGGTAGATTTCGCTCTTCCGTACACGCTCGAAGATTGATGACTTTGCACCTGGTCGCTTAGTTTCCTTGACAACACCGTTCATAGCGGCCAGGTCCCTCAGCTGTGATGCGTACTGAAAGTTAACATAGTCCTGGAGGTCCTGAAGCTCGCCCATGGTGGCAGCCTGGGGAATCATATCCCTGAGTATCTCATCGTCAATGCCAGCCACCTCCCGCAAGTTGTCGCAAGTCTTCTGAAGCGATGTTCGCTTCTCAATCAGAGAGCGGAACTGGATATCTAACTCGAGCATGCGCCACAGATCATCCTGAGTAAGCAGCTTCTCCGCGTTGACAATGTATTCGGGGGCCTCTGGGTCAACCTGATAATCCGGGTTCCGGGTCTTGCGGGCGTGGATGAGATAGTCCTTGCGGTGTTGAAAGACGTACGGAACCTCAAGTCCTTCGACGACGAAGTATTCGAGCACCTTCCCAACGGCCTTCTGGAAGGGAACTTGCAAATCGTGAGATAGTTGTTTCTTGGGCCACATGAGATTGGTTATCCATTGAGACTCCTCCCTGAACTCGTCTGCCGTAATCTGCAGGTGCTTGAAGGGTCTCCGATCTAACTGGAATCGCTCGGGTTCGTCGGTGAAGCGGATTTCGTTGTCCTCCTCGGTCAGGAGCTTTTCGGCTAGTTGAGAAGGCTCAAACACGTCTTTCAGCTCGAGAGTCTGCTCGTCCCGTTCCCTTTCCTCCTCAGACTCTTCCATCTCGAGTGCCCACTGATAGTCTTCACCGTTACCAAATATGGCTTCCATGTCGTCCAGAGCGTCCTTGTCCAGCCCCGTCGGGTCAGCAAGTCTTCCAGCATGACCCTTCTCGCGGGGCCTGGCAACCTCCAGATCCTCCATCTGACGTTGACGTTCATCCTCGTCTTCAGGGAAGTCCTCTTCAATAAAATCGTCGAACTCGTCGACGGCTGCGCGATGGCCCGACCGGCCGTAGGGTCTCTCGTCTACAAGCTCCTCATCTTCGTCGGAGAACATATCATCTAGGCCGCGTCGCTCCTTGCCGCCTGCCTCTTCGTCGCGATGGCCCCTCTTAAGACGCTTGTATTTACTCTGGATCTGACCGTCAGTATTAGGGCCAAAGGAGGCGTACGTAACGCGCCGTACCTGAGGTTGCTGCTTGCGCTCCCAGTCAGGAATGGTTTCGCCGATTAAATCAAGATCTTCCTCGTCAAGCTGGGCGTCTTCTCGCTCCTGGCGCCGCTTGCGTTTTCTTCTTCGCCTCTCGGCGGCATCCTCGTCTTCATCCTCGTCTTCGTCTTCGTCCTCGTCGACAATGAAGTTCTCTCGAATCTGTGCGGCGAAACGATAGTTAGCCACTTTCTAGCCTTCCTGGTGCGAATGAGTGGGCGACCAATGGGCATACCTTCCGAGCTTCTTCTTCGTCATCATCATCTTCATCTTCTTCGCTGGAGTCATCCATGTCCTCTTCATCTTGGCGACGGCTCTTCCCGCGAACTTCACCGGTCTCCTCGTCAAAAGACTCGTCATCTTCCTCATCGCCCAGCTCCGCGGCGTTATCGATCAGGTCCCTCATAGACGTGGCCATGCTGGCGGTTTGTGTGATGCGGAATCAGAAGTTTAAAATAGGCGCAGATGTCGTTGCGTGATCCGTTGGGAGAAGGCAGGGTTGGTTGATGATCGAATAGGGAGCAAGGTAATGTTCTTGAAAGAAAGGAAAATGAAACTATCGAGAAGGTAAATAATAAAGGTCAAATGGTATTAGCGCCTTATAAGGTTTTGCTGGACTGGCTGGTGGGAGATGACTCGAAGATACGAGTGCGGTGAACGTATGGGAGAGAAATGGGTGACGGAAACAGTGCTCAGTGTTCCTGTCCGCACCATCAGCTTAAGTTCAAAGCTGGCAACGAAATGGATGGCCTGGAAAATTGTATCGCGTCGCCCAGCAGGTCATCAGCCTTGCGCGACCTTCGAATTAACTTTTGTACTTAGGTACATATTGATTAGTCTTGGCAACTGCGCCAGACACCGCTACTACCTGGGCAACTATGTACCTAGGTGCTATAGGTACATATGTCCTTACGCCACATCTGCATCCCAAATATGCACGTAACATTATGAGCCACAGATAGCGCAGCTTAGGTAAGTGCGGCGAAATGATTAAGACACCCAACCACCACCTTGAGGAGTTCATATACCACATATTGGGAAAGGGGATGAGGAATACCTGGAGAAAGCAGACCGAGGGCTAGGAATGCAAGAGACAGGAGAACCAAAGGAAAGGAGCTTCATAGAGGTTATCAAAAGGAGGCAACTCGGAGTAGCAAGAGCAAAGAGCTCCAGGGTGAGAACCTCGAGAGAATTAATTGGCCTAGTGGCGAGACTTATTTCTGAGGGGAGCGCACGTATTCAACATAGGAGCCTTAAGCGTAGATTCTATTGCTATGTCTTTATTATTCCGTTTATGGCGACGGATCAGGGTTTGGAGGTTCCAAACTCGGCAACCATCAAGACGGAGAGTCAGAGACCTCCATTGGTCTTCCAAATTGTTGGAGACAATGTCTGCCGTATATTATACAGTGAGTCTCCATTCCTCGGCGCCTTCCACCTGGCATGAGCTGGCACTGAAAAGACAGACCCGTGAAGCGACCGATAGTCTGGCGGCTGAGCTGTACCTGAAATTATAGACTCCGTTACGCTCCTCTGACACGTCTGTGATGTCCACCCCGGTGGAGAATCTACAAACTTTGCAAGATCTATAATGGCCTTGTCGGCTGTGTACGGTCTTATTCTACCCCTTTTTTTCCGGACCAGCTCCAGATCACCCGAGGTACGTATTCCGGCTTTGAGATCCGGGCTAAAAGTGCTTAAAGCACACGAGGCTCCGGGAACTCTGTAGCATCCCAGTTCCACACCCGGTAACGTTCTTCCAGGCCATGAATCCATGAACGGAGTTAACAACTTTCTACCAGAGCAACCCATACCCCCAGGCCAAGTGGTTGCTAGAACTGGGGTGGATGCTAGAATCAGCGAAGTACAGCGCTTGTTGTATCGTCATGCTCATAAGGGGGCTACATGCGCTTGCTCCAACCCGCGCTGTTGGAATATGGTCGAGTCTAGCTTTCTGCATCCCCGACCGTTGATTTCCTGTATTTAAAATGAATCGAAATGACGCTGGGTCCGATCCGGTGTGTATTCGGACGACGGAAGTTGGCAAAGCAAGCTCGAAAACAATAAGAGCTTAACTCATCATCACCACAAAAGAAATCGTCCTGAAAGAAACTTGGTTCTAGACTGCGAGCATTCACATGGGAGTTTCCATGTATCCTCACAATAAGAAGATTTTCGCTCCCAGTTCACATGATGGCCTATTCCCAGATAACGCATGAGAAGTGCCTGTGTCATGACTACCGCATCTTGCGGCGCGGATGACGAGTTTTCAGAGATAAATCAGTACTCTAGTCACTGCTTCGTCCAATTTGCTAATTTGAATTGAAGAGATGTTTATCTAAGGCTACCTCAGCAGTTGTTAAGTGTTCTATAATGGAGTCCGTCACCCCATCTGGGGATTAAAGTATCGTTCCATATCTTGTAATCTGAGTCCCTCGTGGTAGTTGATCAGCCGGCTTGGGACGAAATAACTAATTGGCGAATGAGACACCACGCTGACATCGCCTCTGACAGTGGCTAATGGTACCTTGGATGACTTGAACCTCTGCTCCCCGAAGGGACGATTCACAGCCCGGGGGTCCGCCTTCTCTAGTTCCCCCGCCCCTCGCTTGGGCATCTTATTAACGCAGTTCGGGGTTTACACATACAGATCGTCCACTCAGGGGGGAACTAATGGAAAAGGTAAGTCACCTTAGCCCGTTGGAGGTCCGGAAGCTAAGATCCGCTTGAAGTACGTCCTGCCCGGTAATCTTTTCTCTTAATGTCACATCGCAGATATAAGCGAGGCGCGCCCTACTTTGAGCGCACATCTCTCCAACTCAGCGCGTACACGCTCCCGGGCAGAAGCATGTCGCAATCTCTTACGAAAAGGACAGATCTTAGAGGCAGACTAGTAGGTCGGAGAGCGCCGAATGTGCATCATTATACCTATACGCCATTTCCCAACGGTGGCGTCATTCGGACCCTAAGTGCCCCCGGTCCGGGCGAAACGGGTCTACTGACCGATCGGGGTGCCGATCTATGGCTGCCCGCGCCGGAAGGTGGAGGCATATGCCCGGTATACACCGGGAGAAGCCCGGTTCGGCAAGGCGGGCATGATATGCGTGCACGAGACAGATGAATTCATCTGAGTCACGTGGGAACTGGATGAAATCCATGATAGGGCGACCGCAAGGAAGTTCAGACCGGCCAAACGTATTACGAAGTGGTTAAGGACTCCATATTCCTCTTCGTAGTACCTGCCTGTAGATAGGTACGTTCGGGTTACAAATAAGGTACTCAGGTAGTTAAGGCTAAGGCCGCATTAGCTCCCGCACTATAGCATGAGATAAACGAGCAGGGCCATGGTATCGCAGGGGAACAGCAAAACTTCAAACCGGCCTTTAACACACCGTCTCATGTAGCAAAACTTGCATGTGCCCACCTAGGTAGATAACCTTAATAGAAAAGGGGTTGCCCAATCGTTACCCCATATCGTCACCCTGTGAATATGTGGTCGGGAATTTACACAGCTATCCTTATCAGTGAGGCATGAGCAGGACTCCAGTGTGTGTGTGATGCAGTCGTGCAACTGGTCCATGCCTACCTTCTCCCAGTTGGACATCTGATAGAATATAGGTTCCCAAGTGATTGGATCAGCTATAGAAGCAGGTATTATAATATCGACTGACTGGCCGAACAGTGCTTTTTCAAGGGTACGAGGAGGTTGTCGAATGCCTGTCTGATTCATTAATGACGATCTTTCGCCTTATTCGTACAGGTCTTCAAAAAAGGCGCGACCGCTAGGCTAGAAGGGAACAGGAAGTCGCCCCCCCCCGCTTTGTTAGTGCGGCGAATCGATTGTTGTTAGCGGGCACGTGAAGAAGAGTCTTGCAACAGAAAAGGAGTCGACCGGTTGGCATCCACTAATATCGATGCTGTAAACGCTCCGTTAGCAACAGAAGAGTCGCAGCTAATGTCAGACTTGTTTACGCGGCCTTTGTAGCAAAGTGTAATATCTGATATACCGTATCGGATTGGTTTAAATGGTCGACTCCTGAGTCCGTTAGATTGCGTCCTGGTCTAAAGCGACATCGCGGATGACAGATATGAGAGAGGCAACTACAGACTTCGTAGCCGCACGGCATTCGTCTCAACCTGCCGCAACTCACACAAGCTGCCCCATCGGACCTTTGACCGTTAGGTATGTACCTACGTAGACTGAGTGCCGGGCTATCCAAGAGCTACCGTACTATTTAAGTGATGGATCAGAAATCCGCTCGGCCTCATCAGAAACGTTTGAAGGATAGGCGATGGTAAGGAGCAGCACCTCCCTGGACTCATGCAGGTCACCTATAACACCACACCAATATTAGATTCCCAATCCTACTTCACCTACCTCTCACCTTGCGTATTCGTCATCCAGTGCATCACTTTAACCCCTCTGCCGCTAGCTGGTGAGATTTCTTTCTTTGAGTGAACCTCACATTTGCTGAAGTTGACTCTGCTTGTCTGGTACCTCTCACTTATACCCCCGGTTTCAACAAAAAGGCCGCTAGAGACTCCATAGCTTCTTCCCTCTATGTAACCATCGCTACCCACCTTGTCAAGTGGTGGAATCAGGAGTAACGGAGAACTCGGATTCCCTGCATTCAGTCCTCATTCATTTGTCTATCAGCGATTCTGTGTTGACACCTTAACCGGACTTAAATCTTCCATCTATCATCATCTATGGGAAGTAGCTTGGATGTACTAGACTGCCCCTAAAATAAACAATCGACCCAACCAAAAGGAACAGCCCAGACCGACAGGGTACCCGAACTTTTCGACACCCCCCACCCTTGTTCTTCATACAACTCTTCACGACCTGTAGATTAAAATAGGGTCACTAAAATCAGCAAGGAACCCCCCATCCCCCCTCTCACAAAGTCGCCCTCCTCGAATGGTGTGTGGGTTGCTACAAACCGCTTTTTATTGATACGGCCATCTGTCAGTCAGCAAGCCTTTTCTTGGTGTATCACAGCAGCCGGTAGCAAGCAAAACCTCACTCCAGTCGCGTCTTACCATTGTATTTCCTCTCTTAGCGCGAGTCACAGAACCTTTCACAACTAGATCTCCATCTATATAGCCAGCGGGGTTGATATCCTAGTTGCTTACACCTTGGAGCTTCGAGATTCGGGTTCTGCAAGGGGCATCCATTCGCGGTTCGAGTGTCGCCAACGCCCCTGACGACGGGAATGCCATTGTCCACCTCCTTTCAATCCGTAGTGGCTTCCCAATAGGCAGTGGTCATTTTGCGTCTGGTATTTTGCCTGCCGATTTTCAAATCCGGTCTCGAACAAGAGCGGACAGATCGACTGCACCTGATCGCGAAGAAACCCCGCCGCTTCCCGACTTCGGCACTGTAACGTAGGGCCGACACCGTCTATCATGTCCGATTCGTTCGCCCCGCGCTCTATGAAGCGCAAGAATGTGAAGGGTCTCGCTCTTACCCCCGCCGCGCCCAAATCTTCCTCATCGAGCAATAACAACGATCAGAAGCCCGGCTGGGGTCATGGGGGCTCGCGGGCTGAAGAGGCCGGGCAAGAGGGGCAACTAGAGATTGGAATAGAGTTCAACCTAGACCTCAAGCAAGAAGACATCGAGATCATAAAGGACCTAGGCGCGGGAAATGGAGGAACCGTCAGCAAAGTGAAGCACTTGCCTACGGGCACTATTATGGCGCGGAAGGTGAGCAGCTCCGTTTATTCCCCGATGAGCCGGCGGGTATTCCTTCTGGGAAGAAATAGACATTAATACCGCTCGGACAGGTCATACACGTCGAAGCCAAGAAGGAGCTGCGGAGGCGCATTGTGCGCGAACTTCAAATCATGCACGGCTGTCATTCCGACTACATCGTCAAGTTCTATGGCGCTTTCTTGAACGAGCATAACGACGTGATAATGTGTATGGAATACATGGACGTTGGGTAAGTGACAGAGCCACGGGCAACAATGCAGACCTAACGGGGTGTCTACAGATCGCTTGACAGAGTCTCCCGAGTCTTCGGTCCTATTCGCGTTGACGTGTTGGGCAAAATTGCGGAAGCCACCCTAGGCGGCCTCACCTACCTGTACTCGAAACTGCACATAATGCATCGCGATATTAAACCCTCGAATATCCTAACCAACTCGAAAGGACACATCAAGCTCTGCGATTTCGGCGTGTCGGGAGAACTCGTCAACTCGATCGCCGACACTTTCGTCGGTACATCGACGTACATGGCACCGGAGCGCATCCAGGGCGAGAAATATACCGTGAAATCGGATGTCTGGAGTTTCGGTCTGACGATAATGGAACTGGCTATTGGCAAGTTCCCTTTTGCCGCCAGCGAGCAACTGTCCGACGGCGATGGCGCGCCGGCTGGTATCCTTGATCTGCTGCAGCAGATCGTACATGAACCTGCGCCCAAGTTACCCAAGAGTGATGCTTTCCCGTCCATCTTGGACGACATGATCCAGAAGTGTTTATCAAAGGCCCCCGATGAGCGGCCAACACCCCAAGACCTCTATGTAAGCACCTATCCTGCTAATTCATTATGCGGAAGCGAACCATTAACCGTGCCAGGATCACGACGCGTTCGTGCAAGCAGCAAAGCGAACGCCCGTCGACCTTAGGGCATGGGCAGTTGGGCTTATGGAAAGGGACAACCGCAAATCACACTTGGCGCCACAACTCTCCCCGTCGACTCAAGAATTTCTGAGACCTGGCGATTCTCCGAGTTACTTGAATGACGGCAATCCCGCCTACACGCCCACCTCGGGCGAAATTCTCATCGGAGGTGCAATTTCTTCTCCTCGGGATCATCACACACGTGTTCAGAACCGCTCACCCACGCGCAATGGTGGTCACGGTAGCAGCCATGGTAGCATGGGGCGCGGCACCGGGTCAAGCGCGCATCCAGGAATGGGTCAGAGATCGGCCACGGCAGGGGTTGTTCCGAAAGCTTCTGTTACGCCTGATCTTTCGCGTCCGTCTAGCAGCTCTACGGCGACGTTCACCTTACCTGTCCGGCCTGCTCCTCCGGGTGGACCGTTGCCTCCACCCCCGCCGAGCAAATCGATACCTGATGAGGCGCGTAGGGAAAACCGGCGGCAGGCATTCATGCCATCCACGAATGGAAATTATGGGGGTATGGGATACCCACCGGCTCGATGAGCGTTCGGGGGCGTTCGACACGTGGTGCCACTAAACTCTGTTCTGATATACCCGCCAACTAGCCTTGATGATTTGAGAAAGTACGCCTTCTATCTATGTATGTTACAATCAAGTCATAACCCACCGACATTTGCATTGCTTGGCGTAGGTTACTTTGGGTCCTTCACCTACTTCTTTGTCATGCCCAAGAGGTAACTTGGGAGAGCCGTGCATCGTGAATGCCATTGTGGCTATTTTTGACACGAAAGCGGGCATGTCCATCTGGGAGGGATCTCCAGTACGCAACGGAAGGTTGTGACGTCTACTTGATGTACATGACGGTGGTGGGAAACCATCTCACATAAAGTTCGGTTAAATAATATCAGGGCCCAACAGCCATCTCATCGAGATATTCCATGATGTCGTGTTCCGTGAACCCGGCGTTCGTCTCTATCATGATTGGGTGAATGCATAATCAAGCCGTCCCACTCACCATCGGCGTGCCCGACCCCACCATCTCTATATGCCACGGGCAAAATAACCCTAACAAACCCCATACTAACGCCAGCCTCACGAGCAAGCAGCCGCCGTAGTATGCAGACCCCAGCCCCTCCTCCCCTTGACCTACGTCGACTCGGCAATGTCTCTCCCGACGAATCCCTCCTCCAGTACGCCGATCAACTCGTCCAGCCGGCTGATGACCAGGTCCGTGTCCGGGTGCTCGGCCAGGTGCCGGTTCTCGTCGTTGACAAGCAGGACGGTGGCGGCGCCCGCTCGTTTCCCGGCCGTCATGTCGTCCAGCGAGTCGCCCACCATGATGAGCGCGCTCGCGTCGCCGACCTCCTCGACTTGCTCTCCCTTCCCCTCCCCGTTGCCGTCCTGCTCGGCCGGCCCCAGCGCGCCCCGCTTCTCCGCCTCGGTCCCTTGCTGCGCGGCCTCCACGAGCTCTTCCGTCTTCGTTGCCTGATCCTCCTGCTGCTGGTGGCCTGCGTTTTCAGCTTCAACTCCACCTTTGCCAAAACTTGGACCCTGGCCTTGGCCGTGGCGCCGGTCCAGCCTCCGCACCAGTCCCCAGCTCCGCGCGATGAATAGGATGCCGGCGGGGTCGGGCTTGGGCGGGCGGAAGTCGCGGGTGACGACGGGGCCGAAGGCGCTCCCGGGGAGGAACCGGGACAGCAGGTGGGCGACGGGGGCGTCGAAGTTGCGGGTGCAGATGGCCTTGCGGACGCCCCGGACGTCGAGGTGGCGCATGAGCTCCGCGAGCCCCGGCTGCGGCCTCTGGGCTACCATGGCCCGCCGCTCGACGGCGCGCACCGCCTCGAACGCCGCCTCCCGCTCCCCCGGCGTCGGCAGCCCGTAGATGTGCTCCAGGATGTCCGTGCTCTTCGGGATCCCGCCCAGCGCTGCTCGCATCTCCCTGAACATGTAGTTCTGCGGTTCACTGTGTGCGCTCCGAGCGTGAGTAGAGGGCGTACGTGGTGCATAGTGTGTACTACGTGCGGGTATCTTTGGTAGAGAGCGACTACGTCCCACTTTTAATGGAGGACGGATGCCATAA
>QJNU01000976.1:5368-20337 GCA_004154915.1 Monosporascus ibericus | reverse complement strand
CCGGGTGCCCCCCCCCGAACCCCCCCCCCCCCCCCCCTTTTTACTTACCCCTTTTTCTTGTCCCCACCGTTCCTGTCCCTCTTACCATCCCATCCTTCGTACACAAAAGGGATTCCCAGAAAGAGATCGAAGCGCACAAGAAGATCAACAGAGGAGGGAGAAGAAAAGTCCACTGACCCGCGCCAACACAGGCCGACGCCGAGGGCCGCGCCATGTACCTCGAGTCCAGCTCGACGAAGAACAACCTCTACTACAAGAAGTTCGGGTTCGAGGCCAAGAAGGACATCCACCTGGGCCAGACCACGACGGCGACGATGCTCCCAGCCGTCACCCTGACCATCATGGTGCGCGAGCCGCGATACAGCGGCAGCAGCAGGCTCCGAGCCGGCTCCGGCTCCTCCTCGGCCGTCATCCCCATCAAGCTGAGCCCGGGCAGCCTCGGCAAGGTCGTCGTGCGCGAGGGCAACTGACTGACTGGTTTGTCGGTCGGTCCCCGAAGTCGGGGAGTCTGCCTGCGTAAGCAAGGCGAGGGACGGACTGTACATGTGTCTGTCTTTCTTCCTGGGTCGATTGACTGGTGTGATTGATGCTGACGAGTGACGCGATGAAACGGTAGATTGTCCAGTTTGATCTTCTTTCTATTCCCCCCCCCCTCGTCTTTCCTTCTCGGTTTCCCGCGGCTCCTCTTGCGCTGGTTCATTACTTACTTTTACCATGCTGGTCTCGTCTCGGTGCTTACTGTGATGTGGCGCGTACTGATGACTTAGGAGGGCCGGTTCTATGCTTTATTGGTTCGCGTGTCGGTTCCCTATTGCTGCCCCTTTTCTCCACAGTTTCCGCGTGGGGGTTCGTGCTGATATCACTTCTCACTTCTTGGCTCTGCAACTGGTCAGCCTTCCCCCTTGCTTCGACGTCTTAGCGGTTTCCATTACTCTAGTATCTGACCGGAGTCCGTCAACGTCGCTTTCCGGGTGAGGTGCTTCGCCCTTGCGTCTAGGTATCATTAGTCGATCATTTTACATCGAACTAGCTATGAGTCGTTCATTTTTACAAATAACAAATTAGTGGCGCATGATTGCCACTCATTCCGTCCGAGATGCCTTAAGGACGTGTAATGGCGTGTCACTCCAACGTTGAGTGACGGTACATTGTCCGTTGTATGTCCGTCAGCTATTGCCTTCCACGTGATTATTCCCTCGCCCCGCCCAACTCCCGCGTCTAATAAGCTAAAATGGCGAACGTCTCGTCGTCTACGGTCGTGTAAATCAGGCCCGGCTGGATCAGCTCCTCGGCCGCATTCATGGCTTCCGGAACGGTCATGCCCGTGCCCTGCGCGATGGCATGGATGTTGACACCCTCGTTACCGTTCTCGGCGGTCTGCAGAAAGTTGAACATTTTCCTCGCCTTGGCCGATGCCCCGTTCAAATTCGGGCCGTTGCCGGCAGCGCCGTATCCGCCGTCGACGAACATGCTGTCGTCGCCGCCGCCACCACCGCCACCGCCGGCGGTCGTGGGGTCGCCACCCTTGGAGAAGAAGAGGTGGACGTAGGTGGACTCGAGCAGGTGGTAGTTGACCTCGTTGAAGTCGGCGACGGGCTTGATGACGTGGGCGCCGACGTGGCGCTTGTTGTTGAAGCTCTTAAGGCGGCCCCAGACGCGCACGTACTGGTCGAGGGCGAAGGCGGACTTGGCGGCCTCATCATCGTGCTTGTCGGCGTCGAGCCACTGCTTCACCTCGATGATGCCGGTGCCGTCGTCCAGGCGGAACGTCACGTTGGTCGTCTGCGGGCTGATGGCCCGCACCATTCCCACCAGCGTCACCTGCGTCACCTCGACCCCGTCGATGCGGAAGTTGGCATCCGGGTACGGCTGCTCGGCGTCAATCAGTTGCTTGATCGTCACGGGCCGGAGAGTCTCGTCGATGTAGCCCTGTTTTGATTGTTAGGAGTGGTTAGCCCAGCTATATGAATGAAGCCTTTTTTTCCCCCCTTTTTCTTGATTCTGGAATGCGGGTTGGGGATAGAGGGAATACCTTTCCTGCTGCTTGACTACCGCCCTGTGAACCGCCGTATACGAAGCCGCCGCCATCTTCGCCCCCGGTGGCGCCGTATGATGGGCGGGTATATCCACCATATGCTATTCGTATATCGTATTAGTGAACATACCTAGTTTTCACTCTGCGGTCTTGCCGAAACGTACTGCTCATGATTGTTTGTCAAACCCGACGTTAGGCGGTTGATATGGTTGTGTTGGAAAGGGTTGTTGTACTGTAAGTGGGGGAGACGCGTACTTGGACGCGACTTTTAATTGAATTTCCGACGGAGAGGTGAACTGACACCTGACCTCAATCGCGGGGTCTTGTGCCCAAGCGATAAATGGGTACCTAACGATACCTACCTAGGTATGTAGGTACCTATGTAGGTACCTATCTAATCTAGTGTCTCCTTCGGTGGAACCTTGGAAGAAGGTACGAACCAATCTTGCATTGTGTACAGACAGTACTTTCAGAGCTGTTACTTCCTACTTCCTACTTCTTACTTTGTTTTCAACGCTACCTCAGCTCTATACCGACCTTGGAACCCCGGTCTAAGGCTTAATTAACATCACGGCTTTCGAGGGGCCCTTTGTCAGCTAATACATAACCGTCGAGCCATGATATATCCGATACCAGTATTCGTCATAACCTTTCGTCGAGTTTCCGTCATTACATGCTGCATAACCCTAATGTACGCCCAGGTAAATGGATACGTGGCGGTGGAACGGTGAGTAGAGCCGTCTGATATAAAGTAAAGTGGTTGGAACTCGAATATGACGATAACTGCCTACATTCTTCGAGTTGTTTCCATCACTCGCCCTAAGAAGGTGATGGTGACGAGTGTGGAGTCCGGTTGTTCAGGGTATCTCGTCAAATTGACCTCGGCCCGCGTCGCAACTAGACCGAATATGGGGGAGAACGGGCGACATAAGCGATGTACTTACTATAGCTGCATACAATAGGCATGTATATGTATATCTGATTAGATGCATTGCCGATAATCACAAGGAGCAACCACCTTTCAACTTACTTCACCAACCTTCTTGCCGCTGTCTTCCAACGTCGATAGCCAGTCTCCGCTTCTTCATCTGAAAGACATCCGAAAGCGACCATCTCCCATCTCACAAGGTCCAAAAAAAAAAAAAATATTGCACACTATTTGCGCTTGGTTTGGGATACCATGACGACAACGGGACAGTCGGCCACCGTGCCCGTCATTCCTTTGACCAACACCAGTGTCGTATATCCCGGCACCCTCCTGCGAATACCCGTTCCCCCGAGCCGATCAGATGTCCCCGCCCTGCTTTCGACCATCTACACGCGCGCCTCCAAAAGCTCAAAACGGGTCGACCAGATACCCGTCGTCTGCGTGCCCCTCACATCGCCCCTCTTGAGTCGGCGCGGCCAGCGCTTAATCGAGAACGACCCGGAGAAGTACAAGAAGCTGTTGGAGGACAGTCCCAAGAACATAACCAAGGATCGTCTGTACGGCTATGGCGTCGCTGCAAGGATAACCGCCATCCAGGGCCAAGAAGGCGCCGAGTTTAATCTCCTCGTGCAAGGCGTTTCGCGCGTCTCCCTGGACAAGGTAACACAGGAACAGCCTTTCTTTGAGGCTAAGGTCCTCCACTATAGCGATTCCGTCGGTCCTGAAGAGCTTCAAAGTACCGAGTACCGGGAGCTCTTCGGCCACCTGAAGCATTTGTCGAGGGAGCTGGTTTCCTACCTCCGGGTCTCGGCCTTTCTCCTGTCCAACGGGTCTGCAGGCTTGAACCCGCTCCTGTCGCGCCGCCTTGAGCAGTTCATTGCGAAGAAGCTCCCGCACGAAGGGGGCACGCTCGCCGACTTCATGATGAACGTGATCCAAGCTACCTATGAGGAAAAGCTGCAGGTTCTTGCAGCTGTCGACGTCACATCCCGGATAAAGAAGGTCATCGAACTGTTGGAGCACCAGGTGGAAGAAATCAAGGGCAATATCAGGGTGACTACGGTCACGAGCACGGCGATACCCATTCGCATTGACCCTGAGGATATGGAGAAGATGAAGAAAAGAATCGTCCAGAGAGGACAGGCACCCGGGTTGGGGACTCCGGGAGCCGGCTTCAACATGAACAACATGCTCGGTGGCGGCAACCAGGGCAACCAGCAGGATGATGATTTGCAGGAGCTTGAGAAGCGACTTGAAGAAGCAAAGCTGCCGCCAGATGCCGCCAAGGTTGCAGAACGCGAACTCAAGCGTTTGAAGCAGATGATGCCGGCGCAGGCCGAATACCAGGTCGTGAGGACGTACCTCGAAACTCTGGCAGACATACCCTGGTCCACTGCTACGAACGATCCTATTGGTGCTGGAAGTCTCGAGCGGGCGAGGAAGCAGCTGGACGATGACCATTACGGGATCGAGAAAGTCAAGAAGCGCTTAATTTCCTATCTGACCATTGTCCGTTTAATGCAGTCGGCGAACGATGCCGTCGAAAAGCAGATCAAACAGGCAGAGCAGGAGGCCGTAGACTTGGATTCGGCTAAGGACGCTAAGGAGGAGTCGCCTCTCGAACCCGAGATGGAGGAGAAGATCAAAGCAAGCGAAGTTAAAGTCCAGATGCTGAGAACCAAACTACGGAATGAGAAAGCCCCTATCCTGCTGTTAGTCGGTCCACCTGGTGTCGGTAAAACCAGCATCGCCAGGTCAATTGCCACAGCCCTTGGTCGGAAATTTCACAGGATCTCACTTGGAGGTGTCCGCGACGAGGCAGAGATACGGGGACACCGAAGAACGTATGTTGCGGCAATGCCCGGATTGATTGTACAAGGACTGAGGAAAGTTGGGGTGGCGAACCCAGTGTTCCTGTTGGACGAAATTGACAAGGTGGGCCACGCCAACCACAACGGCGACCCCTCCGCGGCGATGCTCGAGGTACTCGACCCGGAGCAGAATCATGCGTTCCACGATCACTACGTCAATACCCCGATCGATCTCAGCAAAGTCCTCTTTATCGCCACCGCCAACACCCTGGATACCATCCCCGGACCGCTTCTGGATCGTATGGAGACCCTGGAATTCTCCGGCTACACCACGCTTGAGAAACGTCATATCGCTCTCCAACACCTCATACCTAAGCAAATACGGGCGAACGGCTTGTCTGAGGATCAAGTAAAGTTCAGTGAGGAAGTCGTGTCCAAAATCATCGAGTCGTACACCCGTGAATCAGGGGTTCGCAATCTGGAACGAGAAATAGGTTCGGTCTGTCGTGCAAAGGCTGTCGAGTTTGTGGAAGCGAATGACCAGGGTCACCCTGAGACATACCGTGCTGAGGTCACCGTCGAGGACCTCGAGTCCATTTTGGGCATAGAGAGGTTTGAGGATGAGATCGCCGAAAAGACCTCACAGCCCGGAATCGTCACCGGACTTGTTGCCTACAGTTCAGGTGGCAACGGCGGCATTCTCTTCATCGAGGTCTTAGACATGCCTGGCGACGGTAGTGTCGAACTTACAGGTAACCTTGGTGAGGTTCTCAAGGAAAGTGTTAAGGTTGCGAGAAGCTGGGTCCGGAACCACGCGTATGAGCTAGGTTTGACCAAGGATCCGACGGAGAATATCATGAAGAACCGTAGCCTCCACGTGCACTGCCCATCCGGGGCCGTGCCAAAAGACGGCCCGTCTAGTGGTATGGCCCAGGCTATCGCACTCATATCACTTCTCTCCCATCGACCCGTCCCACCTTCGATGGCTATGACCGTATGTGCACCATAACAAAAGTTAACTAACGATGGAGACGGTTAACATTCTAAACAGGGCGAATTTCAACTCTCCGGCCACGTAAAGAGGGTCGGAGGAATAAAGGAGAAGCTGATCGGAGCATACCGAGCCGGTGTCAAGACGGTACTCCTCCCCGCACAGAACGCGAAGGATGCTAAGGAGGTACCCTCGGAAGTTCGGGATGGCCTGAATATTATCTTTGTCAAGTGAGTTCTCATGATCGTGGTGCCACCCGGGGCCCGTGTATCTCACGTGCGTCTTTCCCTAGTTGACGTGTTGCTGACTTGGGGCCTTCTACTTAGCCATATCTGGGAGGCCATCCGCCACGTCTGGCCCGACGTGGAATGGCCGCGCGAGGAAGAAAACTCCCGCCCGATCCAGTCTCGCCTGTGACCTTCGAGGGGTTCTTCGCCTCGTGATATTGACTTGCTTCGCATGTTCTTTTTTGGGAAACAGACCAGTCGCAACTCTTGTTTTGGGAGGCGTCTACAGACCAATACTTGATATCATAGCGAAAGGAGTCACAATCGTGTACATAACAGAATTTCCCGTCAGTACAACGTACCTTTCTCACGGGCTTCATGACATCCATCTGCGCAACACTCCTGCCCCTCCGTGGCACACATCCGTCCACAGGCTCTCCTTTCCACTGGCTAGCCACTACACAAGAACCAAGCCCTGAATCAAAGCAGACAAACATGACTCAAAAAAGATGATGAAGCGGTGGTGTGATAACATAAAATCAAAATAACTAGAGTACAGATTAAACATAAAATAAACAGCCGATGACAGTACAGCGGCACCCGCGCGCCTAGCTGGACTCGCTAAGAAGACCTCGGGACCCGCTAGCCAGGGGTACCAGATCGCCGTGTGACCTGGCACAGCGCCATCCTCAGCGCCGGAAGAAGCGAGGATGGCGGATACCAGTCTAGCCAGCCAACGACGTGCGTGCTCCTTCCCTATGTAGGGGCCTAGAGCAACCACCCGCTCCCTTTTCCCAGCAATCCCGGCCAGCCCAAGGCACTGAAGAGCTGGCTGTACGACGCTTTTGTTTGTACGACGACGTCCCGTAACGGGAAAGACATTCGGTCACAGCGCATATGACCCTTTTCGTTCGTGTACACGCAGACAGGTTGTATCTGGCATGGTATCTGATATATCGACACGCCTGTTTGTCTTATCTGGTATTGTTGTTTGGGCGAGTGAGTCCGGTTTCTTCGCTTGACTTTTGATGAGCGAGAGACGTAATTACGTGGTGGTACATCTAAGTCAGGCCCCGTGCATACCGCTTTCAGTCTTCGTACCTACATCCGAAGATTTGTGTGTATGTCCGCGTGTGGGTGCGTGTGATACCGGCTGGCTGGCCTCGCGGGACAATAACAGGAAAAAAGGGGGATGGGTGGCCAGTTGCTGATCTTCTGAAAAGGAAAAAGACAAAGTCTGGGTATAATTCTTCGGTGAGGAACGAACGAAGGCACAAACGTTATAGTAAGAATTGTACCGTCGATCTTTCGGATCATGCGGCGCCAAGACAGAAAAATTCATGGCAGAACGGCGGGACGTCTCTTCTTTCTCACCCTGCAAAGGAGGAGTAATAGCTAGCTAGCGGAGTGTGGTCGACCTCGGCTTCGGAGCTTACTGACTGTAACGTCCAAGTCTGGTACACGTGCTGCTTCTGCGATATACAGGGAAGCCGCTTCCGGGATGGGTTGAGCGCCAGTTGGACTTGGTTTAACCGCACTTTCTGGTCTCCTGGGGAGGTAGCCTGTGCCCCTTATTTCCCAGTTAAGGACGCAAACTATCCATCCACGACGGGGATAACGAGGAATGCCCGATCTGTCTATGGTGCATGCATCCACGCAGCATTAGGCAATAGAGAAATGCGTCTCCTGACTAAAACTACGAGAAGAAACGCTCCAACCAACGCAAAGAACACGTACATACTGACACAAACGTGCCTGCGTATGCATATCATATATGCATACATACGTAGATAGATAGACACTCCCAGTTCCTAGCTAGGTCCCGAGTAGACGCCCCTCGCCTATCCTGACGTTAGTTTGCATGACGCGACTATCCTATCTTCCGATCTCCCTGTACCCACGACCAACTTAGTACCCAGAAAGACAAGCACACAAACGCACCCAAGCACCCGGGACGCAGAACAAAACAGGAGATCGTGGCCCAAGAAAACCAAAGCAAGCGCCCGGTACAGCAGACCACCGCCGCATTCCAGGTCCCCAAGAATCCTAAAAGGACGCAAGTCTACAGACGCAAACCCCCCACCCCCCAACAGAAATAGCGGCCGTAACGGGCTCATCAGGGTAGGACAGCGGATCAGATAAGCCACCTAGGCAGAAGGGAAAGAGGGTTGGAAGGGTCGATGGACGGACAGGGGAAGAACCGAAGATCTCCCCCTTTATGGCCAGAGGCGTACAGAGGGAAGGTCGCTCGACAGATGCTGAGCCCGATAACCGAGACCTGCGTGACGGAGGGACGAAGCCAGTAAAAGCCAAACGGGGTTTCTTGTTTAGGGATATTGGGTCCGGCTCGACACAGCAGCCGCTTAACGTCCGCGTCGCGCAAGGAAAACCACCCGCCCCAACTACCTACTTCCGGTACCTACTGACTGACTGACCAGGACCCGATTCGGAAACACGGGCGTGACACACGAGCGCTGGCTAGCATTGTGTGTGTGTGTCCCTAGTGGGGAACAGACGGCGCACAGACTGACTTCGACGGGGAAGAAGGGAGGTAGGTAGGTAGGTAGGTAGGTAGGTAGGTAGGTAGGACGGGTAGACTAGATATGGATAGATAGATGCACGAGCACCGCCCCGACGCACCGGTACACATACCGACAAACAGTGCACACACCACACACACCAGACAAATACACATAGACCCATATAGATGTATAGCAGTTACACGGGACCCCAAACTAAGCAGCCAATCTAAGACTGGGCCTGTTGAAGCGTTCCGTCTCTGAAGCAGACAGGCGTGGTGAAGGCCGAGTTCTCAGTCATGATTTGGGTGAATATTTAGAGTTATTTTATATTTGTATTTCCCCACTTATGTATCCGGTCTCCGTCTCGCGCGGCTAGCAGTCAGCCAGTCAGTAGTATATTTGATAAAAGGTCACTTGAGACGACGGAATGACTTCCAGAGAGGTGCAAGGGCGAAGGGCGGAAAAGAATACCAAGGGCATATACGCCATTGTAGTTTTCCTTTCCATATGCCCGCTGCCTTCCCCCCCCCTTCCAGCTCCCTCTTCCATCTGTATCTCTCTTCCGTCTGTGTCACTTCTCCCTCCTCTCTAGGAGCCCCGCCCCGCGTCTGCTCGCAGGATCGTGACACGGTATTGATTGTGGCACAATCTCGTACCGACAGTCAAGCTCTGGGGGCGCGAGAAAGTTGGGACTGGGGGCAAGGAGCCGGTCGGTACTGCGAGGAGTAGGAGCTTTATTGCAGTACATTGTTGCCCACCAGGGAAGATGCGTCCCCGGATTTTCTGGATTGTTTTGACCTCTGCCTTCTGCAGGGAAGGGGGTCCTTACAGCCTGTTGCCTAACTTGCGTACGTACGTACGTACGTGCGTATGTGCGAGTCTCGCCTGCGTTAGTCAGCCAACTGCCGTAGCACATGGCTGTAAATGGCGCCCTGCCCTAGCTGACGTATCCGGTAAACAGTGCCGGTGGGGATGCGGTGCGGTGGAGTGGCCTGAGAGAGAGTAAGGGAAAAGGGGGTCGGTACTATATCCGAAGCGCTCTTTCAGCAGACTCCGTCCATATCTGCTTACCTACATACCGGTGCTACTCTTGCATCGAAGAGATTAGGTCAAACTCACTGCCCGGGCAGTAGGGCCCGAGGCTTACCTCCCATCCCATCGGGGGGGTTACGGCTAGGGCCTCACCGACAATCGAGATAGTAGTAATTTTGCGAGACTATCCAGCCCACTCCGGCCCAGCGAGCCGTCACGGCTGCGTCCTTTCCGCAAGCGCGCACCGCTAATCACCATGATGCGTAGCCGGCTCGACGATCTTAACTAGTTACGCAACGGCTTCGCGCCGCCGGTGAGGCTATCTACTAACACCCCAACGAAGTGGAACCCTTCCTGGCCTGGCTGGCCCCCCAACCTTCCAAGACCTCCGCATAGCGCGCGGACCTTTCCATAAGTGTGTCACCGGCAGATTGGTTAGCTGGCTTACATAGCTGGCTAAAGGCGGCGGCGGTGGAACTTGGCACCGCAGTAATGTGCTGGCTAGTGTATCCTGGAGAGAAGATAATTAGTTCATATGTATTTTGTATAGCGTCTGCCCTTGCAGTAGTAAGTAGGTTGTCTCGGGTACGACGGGACTGCTGGGGACAAAGCGATGGTGTCTCGGAGGATATCTTAGAAAAAAACCATATAGTCCCCGAACATCAGGGCCGGTTCCTGATGGGAAGCTGTGACGCACGTGTTGAGAGTGTTCCTGCAGCGTTTCCGTGGCAGCGGCTGTCGCAAACCAGGTATTAGGATGAGGCCAAGACGTGCACAGCATGGGGCGGGCCCTGGTCGAACAGAAAGAATTCCGAAGAAGCCCGTTTACCAATTATGGAGGTACGTAGTAATCATATCAGCTGCATCGTCTCGTACATCATATCGGGAAGCGAGCGTTAAGTCCCGCAGAATAAACATCCCGGAACCCAAGCCCGCTCGCCCTAGACTTCGGCGACGGTCGTTCATATAACGGTAATATTATGTTCCCCTCGGTTGTGGGGCCTCATATCAGGGAGGATCGGAGGCGTGACGACTTCTAACGACCCATTTAAAGTTAACGGGGTCCCGCTCAGTTAGCTAGTATGCAGTCGCCCCCAGACACCTGGTTCTGGCATTTGCCTACCGCGTTCCCAGTTATCCACTGGGAGATTGTGAGGGAAGGGAGCCCCTAGTATACCCAGCTGACTCCAAAGAACTTCGGACATTAATCGACACTGTTAAGTGGGCAATTCGAGTCCCGGTACTTCGTAGACAACGTTACCCGGAGACCTCCCGTCTCCGACATCGAGGGGGAGCATCTGCGGTCAAGTGAAGTCTCTACCGGCCCCAGTATATATATCTACGTGCGTTTGTCTGAGTAATAGGCAGGCGTGTCCGTAATGGCATTCCTAAGTTTGCGTGCTACTGAGTGTGAACCGATACCAAATCTCATGGATATAGAGAGCCGCAATATAGTCGAGGTCGGAGCTACTACTTAGTGAGTGGATAAATATCCCGATCACTTTCCCGTTGCCCTCAGGTGGCTCAGGTGCCCTCAGGTCTCCTAGCGTACCTACTAACTACGGCATAGGGCGAAGGCCGGGAGATGGTTGCGACTGACAGGGAGTGCCAACTAGCGCCGTTAGGAATCGAACCTACAGTAACATGGCATGTAACTCCCACCTCCGGGTATCTCCGCCGAGGCTTTAGCTAGCTGGTTTAGCGTGAGCGGGTGACAGAGCGTGGGCCATGGTCATCCCTGGCTTCTGCCCGCGTTGACAACGGCTCGTTATTCCTGCATAAGTTGGTACTTCATATTGGCCGACTCCCCAAGGCAGGGTTGAAGCTAAGGCTCCGATCATTGAATATTTCCGCAAATTGATACATTTCGCTAGGTAAGGATGCTGTCCAGGGATCAGGGTTCGCCGGCTAGGGACTCTCCTTTCTCCCCCGTGGAGTGCCACAAACCCAGTCTAGTAACTCTTACATACGTAGTAGGCCGCAAAAGGGTTAGTAAGTCGTCAATATTTACAGGGCTTTCCCTTAGTCGCTACCGACGAAGCGGGTAATAAATCGTTTACGTGAGGAGTAACCTACTGTAAGGCCCCTGTGTAGTGAGCTCTAAGCCTGCGGAAATGACTGGAGGTAGATATTGCTAGTAAGTGTCCGATACGCTGATCACCACTGTAATGGGCTATATCGACAATTTCAATAGAGCCAAATATGCAAGCCACGTCCCAGAATTCCGGATAGAGCGAGGCTCCCTGGAAAGAATGCGATCTGCAAGTGGCATCAACGCTGGGCTTGGCGGCATCGAGCCTTCAGTGATTCTTAGACGGAAACGCACGTGTTGCGGCGCTCGATAGTGCATAAGAATCTCACGCCACATTACATGAACCTGCCTATCCACGCCATTTGGGGGGTTCGTTACGGCGCGCATGTAGGTAGATATGCCGTAGATAGATGACATCCTGCCGTCCTAGAACTTCGGGTGGGAGCCGAGAGTTTTCGGAGAAATCGCGCAGATTCAAGGAATCATGCTCAAGCGCTATCGAGTTATCTTGGTGCGCGCAATGCATCGAGCCAATTTTTACGGTTCTAGGCCGACTATTGTCCGATGCGGAATTCGCGTCTAGAGCAAGTATATGCCGCATCGCCGAGAAATGTCCCCTGCCAGGGCCGCTACCTATTAGGCGGTTTGCAGCTCGAGACTGTGATTCATCCCATCTGCCGACGATTGCACTAATTTCATATCTAACTTCGACGCTTAGCCTTAATCCCGAAGAGCCAGCTGTTTCAGGAGTCGGCATAGATATGTATGTATCTGCATATACCGTATGGTGGTGCCGGAGAGCCTGGCCGGACTATGCGTAATCGGGTTGCAGATTGCGGGCAGTAGAGCAAGGTGGTGCTCGACGATGCGACGACAGATCACGAAGTCCCCGAGGGCATTTTATTAATTGGTGCGGATCCATGAAATACTCCGGTAGAGGCTCAAGAAAGGAAAATCGAAACTGGTAGCCAGCGGAAGGCTTCAGGAAGGGGCAGGTGAGCATGCATTCGCATGCGATCTGAGGAACATTTCTCGCCCTGCCGACAGATACTAGTAAGCCCCCGAAGCTTTCGAAGCCAAGCCTGGAAGGGGTAAAGATGCGCTGGGGTAAAGTGTGGTTTGGGCCAGTCCTTAATCTGGCACCAGTGTCTGACACTGCCTGGGTGGAGGCCGAATGTGACGCTGGAGTGCGCCATGGCTCAGGGGCCTGCCTGCATCCAAAGCCGATCGCGCCAAACCCATATCCGCTAGAGGCCAGCGGGTAGCCATGTGCTTGGGAGTGGGGACAACCAGCCCCATGGTGAAATCGTTTTATTATATGCAGGGCCCTTCTGATATTGATCTGGGAAAATGCTTCCAGCTGTATCACCGTCCGGCTTCGCCAAGGTTCAATGTGGGGGGGAGATTGTCGTCGGAATAACAGTGACAGCACGGAGCGTACTTCGTATATAGCCTCATTCAACAGGACTCTGATGAAGTGGAAATTCTTCTATCATAATTTCACCTAGAGCGTCAACCTTGCCTCCCCTACCAACCTGCTATGTATACAGCGTCATGCCACCAATCATCTTGTAGGTCGTAAAGCAGGCCGACCAATCAAATAATAGGCCTTATTAGACTTCCTTTGAGGCTTCGATCTGCTGGGATAGACCTCTCGATTCCGGATAGATGGATATCGGCGGGAACAGGAGCCAGCGAACTCCCTTTATTCCCATGTAAATGCATAGCGGTCATGTCCGGGACCTATAGACTCTGGTGTGGATGTATGAGCTTATCATGACTCTGAGCGGCCAGAATTATCAATTCATGGGCACGATAGGAGCAACTTCTTGCATGCGGGCGCGGATGCATGCAACATGATACTGGTCTCTATTTGGTTCCCACAATTGTCGGAAAATGCAGGTGTCCAGCAAGCTGAACCGCCAAACGGAGCGAAGAGCCCCTTAGACTGGTATAGCATCAGTTGGCGTAAAGGCTGCCACGCAATTTACTTCGGAAAATACTCTCATATGAATGTATCAGTGTTCAAAAATCGTAGGACGTGGACTACGTCGCATGGTAGGTTTCCGTTACCTACTGGAATAAAGCCGCTGTTTATATCCGTAGTTGTTAGCGGCCGACGATCGCCAGGGGCTCTGTTATTATATCCAAATAAAAGCCCCCGATCCCTGGCTGCGGCAGGTCCCAACCGTCTGGTTAAGCATGTGCACTGTCAAAGGAAGGATCATTTGATGACTGGTGCTGCAATTAAGCATCCAGATTCCTAAGTGGGCTACCGGGCAAGGCCATACCTATCCTTGATTTGCGTAGATAATAAGGTACGCGCATATGCACCTTTCCCGCCGCCTGATCGGAAATAAAGGGTGACGCCATCAGCCTTTTTCTGGAGGCCAGGTGATTCAGGTAGAACTACTTTGAACTAAATCCGGCCCTGTAAGTTAATAAAATGCGTATCCTTGCACAGTCAGGATAGCGTATCAAATATATAGTCCTCGTAATCGTATATCGCTCCAGCAGATGACATCAGGACATGTTGAACAGGCGGAGTTGGTAATCTTCTTTCTTGCATCCATGGCGTCATGGGTGTCGGACCCTCGGAAATGCCCGTAGCAAGTCGAAAACTTGGCGCCCGGAACTGATGGCGGGGACAATTCCATAACTTTGTGCCTCGGTATATACGAACGAATTGCGACTCAAGGCTAGGTGTGTATCGGTAACTGCCCGCGATACGAAATGCTGAGGCCCCAACACTAGGGTATGCTACGGTTCGTGCCTCGGGAGCATTGGCGGAGCTACGTACGGAATCGGTATAGGGGCGCCCTGTCACGGCCTGAAATTGACCCCCTGCTCAAGAAATTCCCCGTGTGGCTCGCTTGCGGCGGGATGCGTTTTACGCATGAATCTAGAAGAGATGGGCTCTTGGGATCCGCGTGCGACGTTGTGCTCACGGAAGGCAGGGGTGTCTCCTCCGACGGACCTGCGTTGAGATAAAAACCTCCCGGCTAGGCGAGATTGGAACGGTCCTGCTTATTAGAAGTGTCGCATCTTCCCTTGTCCGGGCGAGTGACACACATGCAGGGAGACCCCGGAGAGTCCAGCCTGGCTTCTTGGTTCGACCGTCGGACGATTCGATCGTCTGCTGAATTCGTTACTTGAGTATTCTCAAACTGATAGACCACCTCTGTGCCTAGGTGCCGAGGCGCCTAATAAGGGATCTCGAGATGCAGCAAGTGAGTGTTGGAGGACCTCGGTGATTTGCAATACCTCAAGTTACTCGACGGTCACCTGACGGCCTGGGTGTTAGACTATGCTATGTTGCCAGTTGTACAACGTTTTGCTTAGTCCTTCTCAACGGCAGAAGAATATGTACGAATCCCCCTGGGGGGGGGGG
>QJNU01000975.1:0-20438 GCA_004154915.1 Monosporascus ibericus | reverse complement strand
TACAACTTTAAGTAGCTTAGCTCCGGAACACATATGGGCCGATCAGTAGGTGACCTTTCCGTATATGGGGTGCGCTACGCACCCCCCAGCTAGCTGACAATACGCGTACAACAGCACACGTATCTAGTCTAATACAACAACATAACTGATGTCCCATATATCTGACAGTATTAGTTATAATTGCTATTTAAAAAATTCGAAAAAAATCTTATATTTATATTAGTTTATATTCGACGAGCATAAATCATATCAAACTTTCCGAACTTATATTAAATGCATAATAATTCCGTTTATTTTAAAACCCAAATTTTATTTTCATAAATTAAAAGAATTATGAAGAAATTCGACTATTTTGGTAGGGATATATAGAACGAGACCCTTGTTCGCACAACTACAACTAAGGCCTCGCTGGCTCATTACGGGGATTTGGGATTTGATTGGTTAATTTTTAGCGTAATACAGCAGTACATTAGAAAAAAATGAGCCAGCGAGGCCTGAGCTGGCTGAGGTAAACCTTTCCGTATATGGGGTGCGCTACGCACCCCCAAGCTAGCTGATAACATCCGCCCCATTGCGGGCCCCGATTGCCCGGAACGGTATTCTGAAACTGCGTACGCCGCCTGATTGGCTGCATCCGCACCGGTGGGGTCCCCTAGTGCCCGGAGCGGGTAATTCTTACAGCGCCCGTGCCCCGCAGTCTGCGGCTGCCTGGCCTTACGCTAGCCGCCCTCGCGGCCCGTCAGTCGACCTTATTGTCGATTTAGCTGCCCGTCGACTTAGCTAACTGTGCTGCAACTGTCGAATTAAAAAGGGGGTGCCGGAGAGTATGAGGCGCACGAGGCCTGCGCCAGCCGGCCGAATAAGCCGAAATACGCGGGAGGCCCTCTTCTATTTCCGGTGTTGGACTGAACCGGCAATGATTACGCTTTTAAAAGAGGGCTTATTGTGCTACCGCCGTAGCCGCATGTAGTAGACTAGCATGGTATTTCCACTCAAACCAACTTATGACAGCGAAACGATCTACCACCCAAGTCCAGAGCAAAAAGGCTCATGTTTAGCTATTCATTTCGGAGCTTAATCAAGCAAATGGAGCCACCTATCCTGGCAGCATATCTGGATCGTCCTCAGCTTTGCTCTCAGTCAATCCACAGACCGATCAGGAAATCGACCCAGCGCCTGTCATTTTCTTCTAACGCTGTATGCTGTGAACATGTTGTCGCAGACCCTGTTCTCCTCCTTGAGACTGCCCCCCTGGTTTTTCGGCGTTAGATGGGTGGGATGCATCGTTCATTGGCTGATTCCGCAGCCTGTGCCGCAGCCATGCAGAAACACTGCAAATGAATCCGAAGAGGGCGCTTATCGATGTTTTCAGCGTTCTATAAGGATGGCACATGTGTCGTGCACTGGTCAGCTGCTCGGGGTTCTTTTCGTTTTGAATACATTTAGACACCGTCACCCACGGCTCTCTTCATAGCTTTAGAAGCCATGGCGACAAGGGCAAGTACCCCTGAACTTAATGTCCATTTAACTATGCTAAACTGCTGTCTTAGCGTCTGAATCTGGACGATAGTTCACCTTCCGCAAGCCCCACAATGTCGAATCGAATGCCCACTGCGCCAATGAGCTCGACTTCTAGCTCTCCCGTTTTCACGCCGTCATCCACAACATTTACTTTCGGAGAGCAGCGTGCATCCAGCCAATCTTTCACTTTCGGGGGCCAGACCGCGGCCAATCCAACGACTCCTGTTCCAAGTATTACGACACCAGGAACATCCCGCTCCACACCGTCACCAACGCCGTTCACGTTCAGCGAAGAACGTGCATCCACACCATCTTTCATATCTGAGGGCCAGTCTAGATCCAATCGAGTGTCCCCGGCCCCGAGTAGTACGACATCAGGAACACCCCGTTTCACATCATCATTGACATCATTCATGTTCGGCGAAGAGCGTGCATCGACACCGTCTTTCACGTTCTATGGCGATCATGATCCAGACAGGCCTCTACCATCGGTGGAGAGAGACGTCTCATCGACAAGCAATCGCCAAAGCACTCCGAGCACAACCTTGTATACACCATCGACTTCAACGCATGGGGATTCGACTCGACAGGCCCCGGATCAGGATGCCCTTCTACAGCAAATTGGTGACCTTCGTAACTTGAGGCTCACGTCGCCTCGAACGCCAGGAAGTTCCTCTTCGCAGCGAGGTACGCCTACGCCTTCAATCCATGTTACTCCGTCAGCGCCTCCGAATGACTCGAGCCAACCTCGAGCCAGCAGGACCGACAGCCTCGTCGGTGGTGTCACGGCTCTGCACATAGAATCTCTTCATGCAGATTCTCCGGGCGCCTCGGGGCTGCGCGAGAGCCGCTCTCCATCCCCATCACGCCGCCGCCGCTCCGGATCCGGGATCAATAGAGACAGCCATCAAATTGAGAATGAAGACCCGCCACAAACCTTGTTCCACATGCCAGAAGTTCAAGAGGCCCTTGCCAATGCAAGAACCTTGACGTCGAGAATGACCAACGTCCTTTCCAGTTCGAATTTGCATCTGGAAAACGGATCGACCATTGGAAGCCTTCATCAACAAGCCACAAGACTAAATGGTTTTCAGCTGCCATCGTCCCGGATTGTTGGGCTTGTTGGTGATTCAGGTGTAGGCAAGAGTAGTTTGATTAATTCCTTGCTTGACAAGATGGAATTGGCCAGAGCCGTAAGTGATCGTCATGCAGTTATCAGCACCTCCGAGCTAATCTTAAGATGATCAGAGCAGCAGCGGCACTGCATGTACATGTGCCGTTACGGAATATCTCTTCCACGATAGGGATGATTTCATCATTCATGTCGACTACTTCCCATTGGATGAACTGAAGAAACAATTCGAGGAACTACTGAGGGCTTATCGGGATTATCAATCGCCCCCGAGAAATTCAAGGGGTAGAGATGAAGACGACGAAGACGACAATAATAGAAGGTTACAAAGAAAAGCGGATCTCGCCGGAGAAACACTCAGGGCAAGTTTCAGGGAGAGGCTCGAACAAACACCGACTGTTCTTTCTTCTATGCCCTTCGATCATGCTGTGGAGACGATGATGGAGTGGGCATCACAGCTGCTTCCTCGGCAAGGGGGGCAGGAGTCGTTCAGCACACTTGAAGGGTGCTCTTCGCGGTTGAGAGAACTATCATCGGAATCGGATGAGTCCTTGCCCAATGGAGGGTCTCGAACGTGTTGGCCCTTCATCCAGAAACTGCGGGTGTACTTGAGGGCTTATATCCTGAGCAAAGGACTCATCATAGCCGACCTTCCGGGACTCCGCGATCTCAACTCTGCTCGCAAGGCAATTACCGAGCGTTATGTCCGAAAATGCCACCAGATCCTCGTTGTCGCTAAAATCGATCGAGCCATCACGGATGAAAGCATCAAAGAGATTTTCGAACTAGCCAGTCGTGCTGACCTGTCCAAGGTCGACGTCATTTGCACAAGGTCTGAAGAAATCCATATGAGGGAGGCAAGGCACGACTGGCCAGCTGAGAGAGCAACGATCGAGGAGATGCAAAGGGAGATCGAAGCTGACGCGGAAGAAATCAACTCTCTCAAGGAAGAAATTGAGGAATATTTGCAAGACCTCCCAAATCTTACTCCGGAAGAAGAGCGGCAACTCATGAGATTGGAGCAGCATTGTCGCAGGGCTGAGAAATCCAGGGAAATCCAGGAGTTTGAATTACTTCGCCATATCGTCAAATTGCGAAACGACAAAGTTTCCGACCGCCTCCGGGAGGAATATCGGAACCACCCAATTGCCACAACGCTGAAGATATTCTGCGTCAGTAACAAAATCTATTGGGAGAACCGTGAGAAGCCTGCTACGGCCGCTTTGCCTTACCTTAAGTTGAGCGGTATCCTAGAGCTACGACGCTATTGCATCGGAATCGTTGCGGACAGCCGACTTCGTGCAACCAGAGAATTCATTAAGGACAAGATACCGGCATTCCTTGGTTCTGTTGAGCTGTGGGTCGAGGCTGGATCCGGCAATGCAAGCGCGGAGAGGAAACAACAGATCCTCGACGCTGTGTATGCCGTTCAGCGAGAACTAGATGAGGTATGCAGCTTACGATCTCTTTGAATGCATTTCCAACCGCCTTCGGCACTACGGAGGTTTATTATCGTACCGGTAGACTCGACTCAAACCTATCGGCCAGCATTTATACCGTCCGTCGGTTTTGGCTAGGGGTGAAGGGCGGGTACGATCATGCTCGAATAGCACTGCTGATTCGAACTTCTAGTTAAAATCTCCAGTCTCTCAACTCAATAACGTATCGCGTACTTTAGGTGAAGAATTCAACAGCCAAATCTACCTGCGCATGGGTACGTTCAACCTTGACAGAGCTGACTTCAATACTCACTAGCTGCAGGACAAAGTGGTCCGCAATGGACCGTCGAAGCCAGACGAGCAAGCTTGTACTGGCAAGGTGTATGTGCGTCCATGCCAAGCGGAAGAGGCGTTCGCTGACTACAAAGTGGTCTCACCCGTCGTACAAAGCCTTCTGCTCCAACTATGGGGAGCATTCAACAGCAAAGATGGGGTATCATTGTTGGAATGAAGAAGCGATGGAAGGCATGAAGGGTGATATGTCCGCTGTTTGGGATAGTTTCGCGCTCGACTTGGAAGCGCATCTTGAGCGGATCAATGGTGCAGTCGTTCAGGCTTTTAACAACGTCCTTAGGGTTGCACTGTCTACAGGTACAAATGAACCTGGTGCAGCAAACAACACCCGGTCTGCGATGCGAACCCTCGCTGCTACACTGCGCCATCGAAAAGACCTCACGCTGTACGGCATCGAGGAAGCAAGTGAGAGCTTCCATTCCGAGCTTTCCTCCCTTCACACCGATGCCTTCTCGTCCATCCGAACGGCTTTCATAGGCAAGCTCATGGAAAACACATATCACGCAGCAAACATGGAATACGGTAAGCCTGCTCTCCCTTTGCCAGCATTATCACACCTAACACTTGTACCGAGGTTCCGGCAGCGACCGCCGCCGCAAGAACCTCATCACAGGCAAATTCGGCTCACCGTCGCTCTTCAACGACCACCGGCGTGACTGCAAGGAAAGGTTTAGGGATATTGCGCGTGGGCTGCAGGACAAGGTGAACGAGGTTGTAAACCAGCAGATTGGACTTGTTGAAGCGGATTTGCAGATGCTGAGGGATGAGAATGTGATGTTAGAGAGTGAGAGGGATCCGGAGTTTAGGAGGAGGGTGGGGGCGGAGGTGGAGAGGGTTAAGGGGGAGGTGGACAGGATTTGGCGCGTGGTTGAAGATGTTTCATGAGAGTGTATCCTTTTTCTCTTAGTAGCAAATCGTGGAGTAGGCATTTTAATCTTGCGAAATCTCATAGAGGTGGAGTTTTTATGGGAAACCAAGGCTTGACTAACTCTGTGACTAACACGTGGGGAACAACCGAAGATAGTCAGCCTATGAGATCTACGAATAATAAGTCAATTTTAAAGCAGCTACCATAGGAACACGTGAATAATCCGCGCGCAGATTTCGGCTCTGTTGCAACAGGGGTAACTACAGTCCAGGGCCTTAAAGCGGCCGCTGGAGAGTACGCTTCAGCATAACTGCTCTTTGACGCCTTCCATTTGATTTCCAGGATCTTGTAATTATTAATTGTAGCTACTTACGGACGCTAAGAGCGAGCAGAGAGCATAAATTTATAAGCGTATTACTGGAGACTATCCAGCGGCTTTTTTCGGGGTGCCGTATGCATATTATGACGGCCGATGGGTTTAACCAACTATCAAACTTAGCGGTACGGTTTATATTGATAACAATGTTATAAAAATTAACCAATGACGTATGCGATAGTTATGTTTAATAACAGCAAATTATTAAAAGTCATTTAAATAATTAAGTTATGTTATAAGTTAACGTCTTACATAAGCTTACTAAATGCAAAAGCTTATAGGATGATTTTTAACATCTCGTAACAACAAATTTAAATACAATAATTATAACGCAATAAATTAATTTTAACTAATCGGATTCTGCTTCGCTTGACGTATTTATAGCTTTTTTATAAGTACTTACATTATATCCGGGTTCACTGCAAACGTTATATTTTCGTTTTTTCATTTTAATCTTTTTGCGATAACTACCTTTAACAGTTCTTAGGCACATTCTTTTACAACCTTTTTCATTTTCGGGTAGGAAAGCTTATCCTTTTTATATGGTATGTATTTTTCATGTTTAAAATCGTTTATTTTTAATTCTTTAACGGTCGCGTGAAATATAGTTCGTTTTGTATAATTAAACGTTTTTTTCTAGAAAGAACGCAGCTTTATATAAAAATAACATATAACCTTTTATTATAAAACAGACTGAGTTGATTATTTTTGTTAACGAACTGCTCTAATAGCTTTCAATTTCTAATTATTTATAACGCTCTTATCTTATTATTTTAGAGATATTTTTAAAGGTTTTCGCGAACGGGAATATGAAATTAGTAAAAGTAAGCAGATAAACGGTCGGTACAAACATAACCGAAAAGGTATTTAATTAGGAAATAAGTTATTAAAATGGAAGAGACAAATCCAGCTCTCGCTGATCCGCATTTAATGTTATCGGACGTTACAACAGCTTTAAACGCGTTATAAAAGCCGGAACACTTTTTTTACGAATAAAAATATAATAATATCTTATCGAATTTTAGATAGAAAGCGAATACGTACGTTTCAAATCGGAAGGGTAAAATATATCCAAAGGTTAAAATTTAAAAAAAGAGAAGAGGGTATATAAAGTATAATAATCCTGTAATTTATATAATACTTTTCGAATTCGATCAAATAGTAACTTACGGAGCTATCAAGGATAAAAAAACCTTTCGTTCTTTTCGTACGAGGTCGTATATATTTATTAAAATATTAAATTTATTATAGAGTTAATTATTTCGTTATTTAATTAGTAAAGCTTATATCGGACTTTTAATCGGATAGTAATAAATATTTTCGATACCTTATATTAAAATAATTGGTTTTCACTAATATAATAAAACAAATATAGCCTAATTTTAAAATTAACATGCTATATAACTATTACCGGTTTTTAATTGTTTTATAAAATTCTTTAATGTTTTTTACGTATTTTGTCATATATGATTATTATGTTCGATAGTATAAAAAGCTTTATTAAAAAGCCCGTGTCATCGAAATTATAAATATTCTCTTTATAATACCGTATTTAATAAGCATCAGCCGGGTAAGTTTAAAGTAGTAACGAAATCTTTTTAAATTTTATATAACGTACCACATAAGATCGCGGCGCACGTAAGCTCGCGGCGCGTTTTTTGGCACCTCCCGACAATTAATCCTAATAACTCAATCACAACGTATCTAATTAATTTAAATTAACCGTATTCTCTTTCGCTCACCGTATGTACTTCTTCAAACCAAATGCACCTATTAAATCAAGGCTTGCCGCGGACGCCATGTTACCATTCCTTCCTTCTAATCTCCATGCGACCGATTACCTTCTGACGCGTCCAAGTTAATATTACCCCCATTCCGTACGGATTGAAACTAACCGACAAAAATATGTATTACCGACCTAACTCCTAGCCTATATACGCGAACGTTTTTGGTCCGGCTTTAATACGTGGAAGATATTCGCAAAATACGTCGTGTCGGAAGGTTATAAAGCTTTATTACAAGGCGCGTTACAAGGCTATGGGGTAAGGCTATAGGGTTTGTTATAGGGTACGTTCCGTGGCGTGTTGTAGGGCATATCGTAAGGTACCTCGCGGTTAATTCTGTAATAACTCGATCTTACGCAATTAACAGATTAAAATAAACGTTTTTAATAAAAAAGAAACATTTATTATAAAGGATAACTAAGTTCTTTTCGCCGACAGAACGAATAGTAATAAAAGAAAATGCTATTAATAACTGTTAAAGGCAGTTGGTTTTAAAATAATTAAAAGGAAAAAGTAAGAATGTACGTCCACGCCAAGCCTTTATATAATGCGTGCATTTATTTAAAGCTTTAGATACGGTTAGCACCAGAGAATACGGTGGTTTGGAATGGATTTATTACGTTATGGTTGAGTTATTTGGATTAGTTATTGCGCGGTGCCAAAAAACGCGCCGCGAGCTTATGTGCGCCGCGAGCTTGTGTGGCACGTTAAAGTGTTTTAATAATTAATCCTTTAATTTAAACGTCTCTTAAATCCTTTTAGCCGTTTAACAAAACTCGACGCTGATTTAATTTCGACGCGTATTACGACGCGTTAAGTATGTAATAAATTCACTATATTCTAACATATCAACGTGGGATAAAAAGCCATTCTCTATTTAAGTTAAAGATCCGGTTAATAATTAATTTTCTTTTAGTAGGCGTTAATTTTCGCGAATTAAAAATGGCATTAATTCGGGCGTATCGACCGTAATATTAAGCTTTCCAAATAAAATCGTAGACGTTATATATAAAATGTAACTTTTTAAAGCCAAATTTCGAGCGTTATTTTTTAATTTAGATGACTAAGCTTATCTTAGCTTCTTTTATAAAATGCTCCATATTGTTAATATCCAGATATCTATAATTAAAGTTAAAAGGTTAAAGATTAAAAAAATATAGTTCGTTCACTTATCTGGCTCGCTGGCTTATCCTAGACGTTATATAGTTTTATTGCCTTTTCTAACTTAAATAAACTATTAACTTATAAGGTACTGAATCGTTTAAATTATCTGTGGTACTTTAGCATTACTAAACATAATTATTATATACCTTATTACTTAATTTCCTATAATACTATTATTAATATAAAGCATAAAAGTAAGTTTAATAATTAATTAAACCGAATCGGCGCTATACCCTATAAGCTTTTACGTAATAATATTATTAAACTCTGAATAATATTTCTAAGATTATATTATCCAGCAAGTAGTCGGCTTTTCAGGTAACCTTTAAAGTCCTAGAAGACAATATTATAAGCTCCGATAACGAAAAAGACCACTTAATATTTTTAAAAAGACTTTATGATAATTAACATGATTAATTAACGTAATTAGGTAACTTTTCAACGATAAAACCGTATTTATTAATGCATTCAAAAAAACCCGAAATTGATTAAAAACTAGAAAAGCCGAACGTACTAACTAGGTAAATTAAGAACAATCCTCTTTATTATCCAAACTAACTCCAGTGAATTAGTCACATGAATTAATATAACCCGTTAAAACAGCTTTCGGTAAGAAGACCGTAAAAGTTTTAAAACTTATTAAGCATAACACTTTTAACGGAACTTTTAGCAAGTAATAATAATTCCTTATAAATTGTTACGCATATTTCAAGTATTTTAAAATAAGACGTATAATACTTAAATTTCGAATTTATTTCGCTACAACATAATTAACCGGAAAAGCGGGGATTTAATTTAAACTCGTTTTCTATAAAGAAGTTACTAACCCCTTTAAATAAAGGTTTATAACAACTATAATAATCTATAGCGATTATAAAAAGTTCGTAAAAGGATTAAAGGGCATATTCGAAATAATAAAAGAAAAATAAAATCTTTAAGTATAAAATTAAGGTCTTAAAGCTAAAAAAGATCAATGTGTAGATACGGCAACGTTTTAGTTTAGTTAGTGTCAGCTAGCTGGGGGGTGCGTAGCGCACCCCATATACGGAAAGGTCACCTACTGATCGGCCCATACATGTTCCGTGGCTAAGCTACTTAACGCTATACGCGTGCAACAATATACGTATCCAGCATAATACAAGAACATAACTGATATCCCCTATATCTAACAATTAAAAGTCTTATTCGCTTAATTCGCGTAAATATTAACTGATTAATTACTGCTAAAACGATATAGGTTATATATCAATAAAAATCATCAATATACTTTAATAATAACAATAACGATCGTACAGTCGGTATCCCAAATCATTTACCAGGGACCTAAAAACTAAAACCGTTTTAAAGGCAAATTCTAATCTAAAACGTAGGCGCTTAATATTTGGGACTTTATCGATTTTAATCAGTTACGTTCATAACCTATTAAACCTACAAAACCCGATATAACCTTATATCCGAAAAAACGAATTTGTTTTTAAACGCGAAATAATACCCTAACTTTCGATAATATATTCAAAAACGTTAACCTCATAAATTATCCTACGAACGTCCTTAAAATAACAACCGAAAGCAAATAAATTTACAATCAGGAACTTATAACATACATTTACAAAAATCGAAAATACGATATTTTTCGCAAAAGTATTAACGACCTTACGAAATAAATCCTAAAATCTATGTCTCCAACAATCAAAAAAACAAATCTTCTTTCATGGAATAACTTGCAAAAATAATACGCCAAGCTAGCTAAATCCGGCAAGGTATACGACGGCAGGTTACTAATTAACACCTAACGAAAATACTGCGAAAAGCGAAAACAAACCTCGAAATCTGGCAAAAAGCTAAACAAATAAATCGTAAGATAACAAAAGATCATAATCTAAAGGTAACAGCATAATATTCCAAAAACGAATATAACTATCATATAGGTTAACGACCTATATACAACTTTAGCTCCTATCATGGAAACCTAAACAACAACCTTCTAGATAGTAAAAAAAGCAAAGATCGATAATAGTACAATTAATTATTAAAAGGTAATAATTAACTTCTTAAATTATTAAGTTATAACCTATCAACCATTTATATCGAAAAACGTTAAAGTAAGGTTTCTTACGTTCCACGGGATTTTTACGGATTCTACTAATTAAAATAACCCCGATCAGGAAAAAACCAAGCTTATTAACCATTAGCCACGAAAAAAAACTCCGGTACGAACGCCGAAATAAGGTAATCGTAAAAGTTCCCATACGGACCAAAACATTAACAAACGAAAACGTTAAAAATTAGATATACAAGGTATACGGTATAAAACGTACTTAAGTAATTATTATAAACTAACTTAATACTTTTATACATTCTTTAACAAAACTTTAAAAAGTTTCCGATTTAACAAAAGTTTAAAACTATTCGTTCGAAACCAAATAGCTGCCGATTAATCCTTAAAAAAAGAAAATTAACCGTTTATCGAAAATCATAAAAAAGTTAATTATAAAAACAAATTAATTTTTAAAAGGAATAAAACAAATCTTAACATACTTCTTAATTATTAATTAACGTCACGCTATAAACGCTTTATTTTACCTTTTAAGGAATTTATTTATCCTAAACTTAAGGTTTACGATATATATTTTTAAGCTTATTAATAAATTTTTAAATTTTAAACCAACCGTATAAAATAACGGAATATACGTAAATAATAACTTCATCCCGATTAAAAAATACGGAAAGATTAATATATTATTCCAAAACTTTAATAATAGGAAAACGTTACGGCTTTATAATATGGCCTATTACGAAAAGTTCGCATATAATTTAATATCATTCCGATAGTTCCGAAAAAAGGTTATTAATAAAATAATTAAAAGATTAATAATTATATTCGAAATAAATATAATTAAATTATTATTACGTTAATAAATAAGTTTAATTAATTCGTTATCGAAAATATTAATATAACTACCTTTTATATAACCCTTATAACTTATAAACGGAATATTAATTTATAAATAAACAGATTATTACGTATAAGTGACGGTATTATATAGCACTTACGCCTAAACTATTCAGGCCCCAAAATAATCGCCTAATTATAATCCCATACTAAAAAAATCCGATTAAAAGGTCTTATAACAGTTAAATATTAAATATATAACAAAATAAAGGTAAAAAGATAAATACGTTATAAATTTCGAAAAAAAGTATTCCGATTAGGCCAGAAAATCGCGGTCGACTTCATTAATTTCGAAAAAAAACTTAAAAGATATAAATACGTTATATTCGTTACCGATAAATACTTAGGCTTTATTTAAGATATGTACCTAAAAAACCAAAAATAAAATATATTAATCATAACGTTCTAATATTTTTTAAACATTCTAAAAAACCAAAATAAAGCTTTTTTATAAGTAATCAAATAGAATAACGAAATATTAAAAAATTATTAATTTCGAAATCTACTTTAATTACCTGCTTTTAATATTAAACTTAAACCCTTAACATTATATACCTAGGCCCAAAATAGGGATATAAAACGTTTAAGGGATATAATTAAAAAAAAAGCGATTACGATACGAAATGGCGTTTAATTATTAACGTTTTTAATCGTATATATCTTTAAAACGGTAATATATTTATATAATTATATCCTTAAATATTTTCTTTTTTAACAAACTTTATATAAGGTTTATTATATTTATTTAGCGTATAAAAACGGCGTTATAATGCTTAATCGAAAACCTTAAAAAGCTTACTTACGTACTTATAGTTATATAGCTCATATTATAACGATTACCGTTATAAAAAAAATAAAGGGTTTAAAAACTAAATCTTAAAACATAAATTAATTTTATTATCGGTTATTAATTAATAAATATTTACGATATTTGAAACTTATTAACGAATAAAATTATCGTTATTTAAAACGTATAATTTAATAAAAAGATTACCCTTTTTAATAATATCAAAAATCTTAAAAATAACCTTTTTTACGTTACGGAAAACGAATTATAAATTTTGCTTTAATAAATAAAAATACCTAATTAAGCTAATAATTACTTAATATATATCCAAGAAAAAGATAAAAACTTAGGCAGGATTTAATTACCGGTTAAATCGGAAGAATGGTTTTAAGGTAACAGAGGCGAAAAAAACGTACGGGATAAAAAAAATTAAGTTTATTCGCATAAAATTAATTATTTTTATATAACCGTTTTATTTAAATTATTTCCGACCTTTAAATTATTACCGTTACTAACGTTTACATTAATAACTGTTACGATTATTATGCCAGCAGAAATAATAAAGATAACATTAAAGTTTCATTTTTTTATTTAATATAAAATAACGGTAAAAAACGAAAGCATTTTATAAGTTATAAATATAAGCTTTTTATATTTTTTGAACCGAAAAGATATTATCCAAAATAACCATAAAGTTGAAAAAGCCGTATTTAATATAAAACGAATAACTTACTTTATAAAGACGCGTAATAACCGGCCGATAAATTACGGAAGTTTAAGGAAATTAAAAACCCGAAATACGTACCGCCTTAATCGGAAAGGTTTTAATATATTAAAAATAAAGACGTTACTTAGGTTATTAAACCGGATATATAGGCGAAACTTGTTATTACCGCCGTAAAGCCATAAAAAGTTAAATATATACCCGTTAGGAAAGATATTTCGTAACGCCAAAATGGCTTATTTATAAAATTACAAAAAAATGAAATCCTGGAAAACCGTTAATTAATTGTTTATTAAAAAGAAATAAATACTAAAATATATATAGGTATACGTTTATAAGTGTAATAAATATAACTAGCTTTAGAAATATAAATCCGGTTTCGTTATATAAAGTAATTAATAATTTAAAAACGTATATAACGATATATACGTATTTATATTTGCTAAAAAATCGTTTCGAACTTTAATCGTTATTACGGTTAAGTTTAACTTAAAACTTAAGTAGTATAACGTTATAAACGTTTTCGTTAATGCGAATTTACCTTATAAAATATACATAAAAACGTTTCTAAAATATTTATAATATAATAAAATATTTTTAATTAAAAAGGTATTATACGGATTAAACAAATCGCCTTTATTTTAATAAAAAAGTTTTATTAAAATATTTAAGGATTTAAAATTTAACCCCGTTTTTTACGAACTATATTATTTCTTTTATTAAAAGGTGCTTTTATTTTTTTACGTCCACGACATAGTTATTACGTATAGTAAAAAATATTAAAACTTTATCGATTAATTAATTTAATAAATATAAAAACGATATACCTTTATAAATAATAAGGATTTATAATAATTCTTTAAAATCGAAATAATTAAAAATAAACTTAATTAAAAATTTTAATTATTTTAATTTAACTTTATAAATAAATTAATTAATTTAATCCTTTAAAAAACGTTAATAATAAACGTTAAACTATTATTAAAATTTAATTTAACTTATTTAAGCTTAATAAATAAATACCAAAAAAAAATATTTTATGTATTATAATTAATACGTAATTTAATATATCTTTTATAATATTTCGATTCGTATAATTTAATTAAAACTTTAATAATATATATTATAACGTTATTAATAAAGTTATATTATACTTAATCGGTATTAAAACGTTAACGTTATAATTTAATGGTAAAAACTTAATAAATATTTAAAATAATACCTTTGTTATAAATAATATAATTAATTAAAAAAGTTCTTAAATTTATATAATAAAGTTTTTCGAAAAGATAATAAGATAACGGGCGAATAAATAAGATATAATAACTATTTTTATAACCGAAATGGAATTATTATCTTTTACGTAAATTATTAAAAAAATCTTATTTAATTTTTAATTAATTAAAGATTTAAAAATCGGTTTTAATGTAAAATTATTAAATATATAATGCGATAATTAATAAATTATATAATTAATTAACGCCGATATCGTATTTTTATAAATAAAGTTATGGTACGTAAATATATATAACCATTAGTTACGAAAGGTAGCAAAAAGGGACCTGATCAAAATGGATTATATGCCTATAAACGATATGCTGGTTAATGAATTAATTAAAGCTTTATTAGGAAAAGATTTTAAAAACTTTAAAAAGTAATTAAAACTAATAAATATTATAAAAGCTTTAAACCAACGGAGGAAAGCTTTAAAGGCTATTTTAGACGAAAAATTAACTGATTAGGAGGATTAAATCGCCGGAGGAGAGGTGGAATAGACAGCTATGGCTCTAGGAAGTGATAAAGTGTGACGATTAACGCCGTAAAGATTTTAAGGCGTTAAAGGGGTATGTCAGCTAGCTGGGAGGTGCGTAGCGCACGCCATATACGGAAAGGTCACCTACTGATCGGCCCATACATGTTCCGTGGCTAAGCTACTTAACGCTGTACGCGTGCAACAGTACACGTATCCAGCATAATACAAGAACACAACTGATGTCCCCTATATCTAACAGTTAGCCTTAAAAATCAATTAAGGATAAGAAATATTAATGGTTACGGGTTTTAAGAGTTAAGAAAAGAGTTTAAAAGAACCTATTTTAAGATAAACACCACTAAAAGATAAGTAAAATAAGTCGTTATGGTAATTAAAATCGACGACCGACGTTATACAGAAAGGATTCGATACCTTAATCACCGGCAAAATAATAAGCTAGAGCATTCACTTCACACTAATACTTTGCGATGAACAAATACATTCCACAAAACAGCACCGAAACTTATAAAAAATAAAAGTAATATAATAATAAAATAATTGGATATCGCTTCCTTAACGACGGCTTCGAAATAATCAAAATAAAAATGAGGTCAATTAATATGTTTAAAGTTAAAAACAATTACGATGACCTTAAGAAGGCATAATAGAGACTTTAATAAATGAAGAAATTAACTCAGGTACTTATCCAGAAATAACAGATCTTAAACAGAGAACTTAGAATGGCTCATTAGTTAGAAACCTACGATAAATAAAAAGTGTTTATTAAAAATAAATTACTTTCCCATTCTGAATAAAAAAGATAATAACGATACAAATAGTTGAATCTAAAGCTATAAATTAAGGAATATTAAGATTAGGACGAAACCGTATTCCTATAATAATTAATTAGATCCGAGAAACTTCATATTATTTACTATAAACGTAACTATTCCCCTAGTATGTATAAAAACAGCCGTACATTAAAAACGAATTAGGCGGATATATAAGCAACGATTTAGTTTTCCTGACAAAACCGGAACAGATCATTAATATTAAAGATAGTACAAAAGATTACAAAGGTACGCGTTATAAAACACTCGAGACGTCACTATGGTAATGATAAGTTACCCGGAATGAAAAGGCTACTCTAACGAAAACTTACTATACCATTTCGGATAATACCACTATAAAATGAAAATGAATAAATCTATTAAATGGTTATGAAATTATTTTTAAAAATAGGGTAGAACTTAACCTTTTCAATAACCTTTAAAAGATATTTAAAACAATAATAAAATATTAAAAAGAAGTTAAAAATAAATTAAGAATATAAGAGAATATACGACTCAGTTCCAGGCACGACAAAAGCAGGAAGACCCTGAACTAAAATAGGTTAATAAAAAAACTTTAAAACTTAGATAGTTTACATAAAGGTCGGCTAGGCCGATAAACGAAATATTTAAAGTAGTTATAAACATTTAACCAGCTAATTTAAAAACGAATTAAAGGGTTAAAGGATAATTTAAAAGGCGAATATTGGTTATAAAAAAGCCCTAGCATAATAAAACCTAGAAAAGTTAAGAAACGGTTTCAAAAAAGGTTTAAACCTAACTATAAAAATCAAAAAGAACCTTATTACCTTATAAGAACAAATGAGAATCTATTACTTTAAGGGATTTATTAAGTATAGAATAATAATAAAATAATTATATTATACCGGATATATTTATTTAATTCAGGTTACCAGAAGGAAATATACAGTCTTATATTACGAAGAACATTAAGATTAAACTATTTCCTTATAACAATTAAAAAATCACATATAAAATTAATTACTTTAAGAGTTTTGTTAAAGGAGTAAACTAAATAGGAAATTTCGATATCGTTCCGATAAAACATTATGAGATAATCCTTGGAAAACTATAGTTATACCAATATAGGCCTTTCATTAACTAAATAGCTAATTAAATCAAGTTTATTTGATACCTTGCAGATTAGAAAGCCGAATACGAAAGAGGTTTAACACTCGCTCGAAAATAAGAATAAATATAAGTATAAAGATACGATAGAAGCTTTGTTATTAACAGGAATAAAGCATAAAAGAATAAGAGCACTATAAGTGATATAATATATTGTAGTTGCTATTAAAATAACGTTACGAAGAATACAGCGTCACTTATAACATTAACCCTTAAATTTAAAGAATAATAACTATTATACTTTGACAATATCATAAATATAGAGGATTATTTTAGAAAATGAAGTAAAGCGAAATTATCAAAATATAATAGATAAGTTTATACAAAGATTCTTAAAAAAGGAATATTAACCAGACCTTACGCGATTAATAACCTTACTCAAACGGAATTATAGATATGACATAAATACCTAAAAAACAATCTCAAAAGAAAGCACATATAATGCTTCAACTTATTAACCGGATATCTTATATTCTTTATCTTAAGAAAAAACCAAAAATTACGTTTAGTTATAAGAATAAACAACTAGACGACATTATAATAAAAAATAAAACGTTATTTTATCTTAACAAATATAATAGAGAACCGCTTTTATAAAGGGGGATAGTTTACGAACTTAAACCTTTTAAAAGTTATAATCAAATACGTATTGAATTAAGATACGAATAAAAAGTAAACTTTAGGCTAAAATACGGACTTTTTAGGTACCTCGTTATAGATTCCGAATTTCCGAACGTACTATTAATATTTTAGTATATTATTAAACGTATATTTAGGCAGTATTTAAATAATTTCGTTATTTGTTACCTCGACGACATTCGCATTTATTTAAATGACGAAGGGAAACATATAACATAGGGTTATAAAATTATTTAATCATTATAGGACGTATATCTATTTATTAATAAAAAGGTCGCTAGTTAGATACGCAGAAAATCAGATTCGTAAAATATAGTATCATTTTAAAACATATCAGAATAAATCTAAAAGAAATTTCTATAATATAAAAATATAGAAAGCTGATTATAATTAAGAAAGTGCAAACCTTCCTTAAATATGCTAACTACTAGAAACAGTTAATAATATATTTTAATAAGATAGGTATACCATTATTAAACTTAATAAAAAGAACGACTTCTAATATACACCAGAAACAAAAGAAGCCTTTCACGAAGCGAAGAACGCGATTATTAAAACTCTAGTGCTGATTATATACGACCTAAGCCGCCGAGTTAAACTTAAAACCGACGCCTCGGATTACCTTTTAAGCGTAATAGCTAAATACCGCGATAATTAGAATAACTTATACGTTATTATCTTCTAGATCTATAAATTGATTGGAACAAAGCTTAATCGTAACAAAATCGTATCGCAACGGTTTTAGGATTTACATAAGCTTCGAAGAACTAGCAGAAATAATCGGGGTATTATCCGAACCAGCTTTAGGCGACGTTATACCTCTATATATGCTGTCTCGCCGATCAAAATATCACATGTCATTTCTAAAGCAATTAGGAAAGTTTAATAAGTTATAAATCTATTTTAAAAGGTCTTTCTTAACCGGAGTTTTTTGGTTACTAATTTAATTTTTAAGGACTTAAAAAACGATATTATATTTAATATAATTCGTTCGTTAAATAGTTCTAAACAAACCACACACCTGCTACTGTTAAGAAAGTTAATTTTACACTTTTAATATCTTTAAATATCTGGTATTTATTTATATTACATTTACGTCTTTAACTAAATTAATAAATACGATAATTACACCGGTTATATCATTCTTTTCGACCTAAGTAATTATGTGGATAACCTTACGACTTCACTAATTACCTAGGTTACGGTAAAAACTTAATGAACTACAATTATCCGGCTGGAAGCTCATTATATTAATCGTAAAATCGATGCTATAATTATAAACTTGAAATATTTTATGTTTTAGCGGCACATAATATGATAAGTTTTAGGAAGCTTTTCGCTTCCATATTATGTTTTTAAAAACCTCTAGATTTCATTTTGTCAGGTTCAAAAAATGTTTACGTTCTATAATATATTCGTAATCTCGGATAGTTAATTAATCTCATGTAATAATATTTATCCGAATTAAAGACTGTCTTGTCGTTATGGCGTACATTATTAAGTTAAGTAAAGCCGGTCGTTATCTGGGCACCTGATATTAATACGGAAATTTCCTTATTAGAGGCCACAATATTTATTTTTAAGTAATCCGACCTCTTTAAAAGCTTAAGTCTTAATTAATGTCTAGGTATTATTATAATATGTCATTTATAAATCTTAGAACATTATAAAAAACTATTAATAATCTTTTGAACACAGCCGGTATATAATTCTTTCAGTAAGCTTTTCGTATACTCGTTTTTGTTAACTATTTTTTCTTTTAATTTAAATTCTGTCAGGATATCTTTTACCTTAATACAAGATTAATATGAGTTAAAGCCCTATTTCTCAGGCTCAGCGAAATATATAGAGAGTTATTACACGATATAATTTCTACGATAAATATTATACGCAGTATCTTCGAACACGATAACTTCTTAATGATTTTTTCGGTTAGGATAGATTGTATACTTCAGTCCCATAAAGCCTTACTCTGACCCCGAATGCTAGACACTCGTAAGCACGTAACCTTTCGACTGATATCGGCTTAGAGAGATATTAAGTGTAATGGCTAATACCCTTCGACTGTGATAAACCTTATACCCGTTAACCGGTTAGGCGAGGTTAATATAACTTAGGAGATATTAAAATTTACGCAGTAAACTTTTAAAAATAAACCGTAAAACAAACCTTAAACTAAACGTGAAAGGGAAACTTTAAAAATAAAGCTTAAAAATAAACCGTAAAGGTAAACCTTAATTGCATATTAAAGGCCTTCGTAACACTTATTATTTTTATAATTCGAACATTTTTACCGAATCTTTTATATTACTTATTAATTAAAATATCATACCGCGTTTTTCTAAATATACGATACGGGTGTTTTAAAATAAAGAGGTTTTATAAAAACAACCTTATTTCCGGTAACGTATCACACATGCGAGCTGTACACACGAGCGAGCTGTACACTTTTTGGCACCCTTCAAAAACTAATCCAAATAACTCAACCATAACATATGCAATTGATCCAAATTAACTGTATTCTTTTTCGCTAACCATATCTACAGCTCTGCAACAAGTGCACGCATTATATTAAGCCTATTGCGGACGCCATGTCGCTATTTCTTTGTCCTAACCTGCCCGCGACAGCTATATTTAGCAGCTATCAGCTACATTTTTTTACCACCACCTTTTTTGTCGACAAAAAGAACTTGTTTATCCCGTATAGTAAGTGTTCTTCTTTATTAGAAATGTCTGTTTTAACAATCCTAAATGCGTAGGACCGAATTGTTGTTCCGACAAGTCCTGCATACCGCGATACGCCTTACGACGCGCTCCGGAACGTGCCCCATAACAAGCCTTACAGCCTTGCCCCACAGCCTTGCAACGCGCCCTGCAACAAAGTCCTATAGCCTTCCGACACGACGTATTTTGCGAATATCTTCCACGTATTAAAGCCGGACCAAAAACGCTTGCGTATATAGGT